>JAQSUU010000077.1:0-280024 GCA_038087645.1 Saccharum hybrid cultivar R570 | reverse complement strand
ACGATTGGTTCGACTATCTCCTATAGTCGATCTTTCTAACCTATCCAATTTGTTGGTCCCAATCTATCATTTTTGTGTTCTCATTATCGTTGCATCTAGCCTAAAAGGCCGATAGCATCTAGTCTTGATTATCCTCTTTCAAGATGTGGAACAACGGTTGCAACAACGAGTTCACCGGTCCAACGGGTCAGGAGAGCATCGTTGAATCTTCAACCAAAGGTACATGGGTCTACCGAAGATTCTCCTCTTTTTTTTGCTATGAATAAGATTATGTCTAAATTTGATGAATTAGAGGAAACGATGTTTGTTACTCCTATTGTTACTTTATCTCATGTTGCACATATTAGTGAATTGGCCCCAGCTTTTTATCAACCTCAATATGAGAGGTCGTTTCGCTATTATTCTAATCAATGTGGCAGGCAATCCGAATTGGTCTCTTCGGCACCTGAAACCGATAAGGCCAATTCAGGAGGGGCTAGCACTATACCTCCTGGTAAGGGGTTGTCTTACTGTTATATTAATCAAAATGGAAAGCTTATTTTTAGGAAGCAACCTAAATTGGTCTCTTCAGCGCTTGAAACCGATAGGACCAATTCAGGATGAGTTAGCAATATTCTTCCTGCTATTACATACACACCTAATTTGGTTTGTACTTCTTGAACCGATGACGGGATAGCAACACCACGTGCTTCATTGCCTCATATTATGGTGTTGTCTGATTCTCCAAAATCATTGAGTATGGTTCCAATGCCTGAGGCTTCATGCCTCCCAAACTAATTCATAGAAATTTATTAATTGGTTTTAGAAATCAAAAGAGGCAAAATTTGGACATGCAAGCTATGCATGACAAAGATGTGCATCCTTCACCTTGCAATAAGACACTTTCCATGGATGAAATTCTGGAGATGAATAATCTAGCCGTCTTGATTCGGCCGGAGCAAGCTGATTCCACTATTAGAAAAAATGTGATAATTGGCAAGCCCAAAGAATCTAAGAAGGGGAAAAAATTTTAGATCACGAGACGGTGCTAGAAAAGTTCAATGGTAAATGTGTGAGTCTCAAGATCACTATCAAATCTTCTGGGCTTGGGGGGCAAGCCCAAACTCCCATAGACAAGCAAGAATCAACCACTAACACTATTGTTCAAAAAGGGTCGACTAGGCTGACTTTAAAAGTCGACCAAATTGATTTTAATGTTAGTGGACAGAAAAAATTAGCAAGACCGATTTCCCAAATCGGTCAAGCTAGCAGCAAACAAAAATTACAGCCCACATGTAAAGATGGAGTGTGGATTCCTTACTCATTAATACATCAAATTCCTCACGGTTAGAGGTTGCCTGTTGGTTTAGCTCATGATGAGCAATGGTGTGTCCCTCATAGCCAATTGAGCTACAGCCAATCGAACCACAACAAGGCAGGACCGATTAAGCCGGTTTTGGATGAACTTGTTGCTAATCAGGTCCAACAAAAGGGTAAGGCATCAACAGAGCAAGTGTATGTGTTGAGGGACAAGGAAGTTCTCATTAATCCCATAGAAAAGGCTGATGAGCAAATCATCATGAAAATCGGCTCCGCAGATGCTTCAATCAATGAAAGTGAAGGACCAATTATCATTGACAATCTAGACCAATCTGAGGTGAAAAAAATATCAAGGGGCACTACTGCCAATGATCAAGATGCCCAAAGTAGCACATCGGCTCCCGAGAACTTCCAACCGACATGGTGCCCTTTGGGTTTGTCGAAAACACAAAGGCATAAACTCCAGCCTGCTTGTTGCAAGAAGCTTAAGCAAGAAGGGCTAGCAAACATGGGGGATCAAATTTTCAATGAGACGAATCCAATTTTCCCTCAATCAAGCAAGAAAGAGATGGCTGCCTACTCAAAGTCAGCTGAGCTGACTTCCCTTGTCTCTGGCCAAGTCGGCCATGCTGAGTCCAAGTCGACTAAGCCAACTTCCTTAGTTCCAATAGCTGCCTATATGCCTTCGATTGATTCAGTGCGTGTTTTTTATGTTGTTCCTACAGATGTTCAGAGCCTTCTGGAGATCAAGATGACTTTGCACCCTGGAGTGCTATTTTCCAGAAGCCAACAGACTCCGTGAATCACCTCAAACCACTGCATGTGAAGGGCCACATTAACGGCAGACCGATAAACAACATGTTAGTGGATAATGGAGCCATGGTCAATTTAATGTCGTATTCACTCTATAAGAAGCTTGGCGGATCTGACGAGGAGTTGATTAA
The DNA here is from genome assembly GCA_038087645.1 of Saccharum hybrid cultivar R570. Taxonomy (NCBI): domain Eukaryota; kingdom Viridiplantae; phylum Streptophyta; class Magnoliopsida; order Poales; family Poaceae; genus Saccharum; species Saccharum hybrid cultivar. The sequence goes on along the minus strand of JAQSUU010000077.1, from coordinate 277,781 downwards.
GACCAAGAGGACAGTCAAAGGTGTTGAAGGAGGAAAACCTATTCTAGCCAAAGGATTTGCTTTGATGAAGCTTGCCATCGGGAGCAAAACATTGGCTACCGTCTTCTTCGTTGTAGAGGTGCAAGGGAGCTACAGATTCTTGGGCGTGAATGGATTCATGGCAACCGATGTGTGACTTCTAGCTTGCACTAGTTCCTCATTCAATGGGTGAGTAATGAAGTTGAGATCGTCCATGTAGACTCATCGGCTTATGCCATGGCTGATGCCTCTTTGCTTGGGGGCATGATGATATGATTTGCTTGTCAGGGAGAGACCTTGCTAGTTTTGAGTCACTAGAGGAGGCTTTGTTCCTGTTTCTCTAGAGCCGATTGATGATCGACTCCATATCATTATGTAGTGTAAATTCTATTTGGACAAGGGATTGCGTCGGCCAACCCATGTAAGCAAATTGGTATTGGGATTGTCATTAGACTATGGCCGATGCATGTAGGACAAACCTAGAAGCCGATTATAAGTTAAGTTAATCACGCTTCTCAATAACTTTCTATCAACACCACCGGTTCTCCATGCATCTAGGAGTAGAGCTCCATTCACATTACATATTATTGCTGAAGAGGGTGTATCAGTGTTGTGTTGATTTAAGGAGACAAAAGGAAAGGATGTGTTATCATCTATGATTACTCGATGTCTTCTTGATCCTAAGACAAGGTATGGCCATGTTTTAAAATTATGCTCATCGTTGTACTGTGCATGTGCTGAATTAAAACATTAATTGATCTAGTACACGCGTGATGGCTTGCCAGGCCGATATTGTTAGGCACATGTTATATCGGCCAATCCTTGGTAGAAGGATTGGCAAATGGGCACACACATTAGTTGACTATGTTTTGGCTCTTAAACCATTGAGTATTTTGAAAGGTCAAGTCCTCGTCAATTTGATTGTTGAGCATGGGATTGATTTAGGAGATGAGATCAATTACCCTTTTGCTACCCATGGAGGCTTTATTTTGATTAATCGGCTTGCAAAGAGGGCCAAGGTGTTGGCATAGTCATTATTTCTCACAATGGTGTTGTTTGAGACATCAAGCCGATTAAAACTGTATTTGCACCAACATTCAAGCCGAATGTGAAGTTCTTTTATTCGGCTTGGAAATATTGCATTCCATGGAGGTGAAATATGTTAAGGCCTTTGGTGATTTCTTGCTGGTAGTGTAGCAAGTGGTTGATGAGTTTCAATGATTAAAATGGGTCACCATTTGATATGCATCTTGATATGTGCCTTAACATTATTGCTTCTTTTGCCAAATTTCAATTTTGGCATATTCCAAGACATGAAAATGAAAAGGCTAACACACTAGCTCAACAAGCATCTGACTATGACATTGGTGGGCGTAATTTTCATATTCAAAGAACAGCCGATGCATGAAAATATGAGTTTTCCTATGTAGGTATGGACCAGTCGGCTAAGCTGACTACCCCTGTCAGTTTAGCCGACCCCTTCACCCCCTATGGCCAGTTCGGTCGCCTCGCCCGAGAGCTTCCAAATCGGCCCGACTTGACCTCCAATGATGTTGGAGCCAATTTAGAAGATTGGAGGGCTCCCTTATTGAAATATTTATGTGATCCAAGTGCTAAAGTTGATAAAAGTATTCAGTGGAGCGCTTTCAAGTATGTGTTGTATAATGATGAGCTCTATCAGAGAACCACAGAAGATTTGTTGCTTAAGTGCTTAGGATCTGATCAAGCAAGAGTGGCTATGAGAGAAGTCCATCAAGGTATTTGTGGTATCCAACAATCAGCCTCGAAGATGAAGTGGTTGTTGCGTAGAGCCAGTTTCTATTGGCCTACTATGATGGCTGATTGCTTTCGTTACTACAAAGGTTGTGATGAGTGCTAGAGGTTTGGGAATATTCAGCTTGTGCTTGCTGCCATGCTTCACCCTATCAGCAAACCATGGTCTTTTCGTGGTTGGTGGCTAGACTGCATTGGCCAAATTCATCCCCCATCTTTGAAGGGGCATCGCTGTTGATATTTCTTAATGATTAGTGGAGGGATTCCGCAAGCACATAGAACTATCGCGTAACACTTCGCTCGGTGAGTATCGAGTGTCAAATTTATATTTTCCTAAAGGAAGGTGGGAGGCTAGTTTATATATGATCGTTAGGATTGCTAAATGAAAGCTTGATCTTATCCTAAGTGGTTGAACGATAATAGTGGTTGTGTGTGAACTACTAAGTAAACTAATAAACAAGCTAAACTAGAGGTAGGATAGCTAGGCAGAAGAGCGAGCAATTTATCTTAAGTAACATAGGGTAAACAAGTGACTAGGAGAAATACGCTAGTACTTCAGGGCATAGCCCGCTTACTAACTAGGAGAGTTAAATAGACAAGGTCTGCCACGAGCCCTACGATTTAATAACTAGATCTAATGTGGTGAAATACAGAGGATGGACAATGCTGTCACCACTTGCCAACTACCACAATCTATCCGGAGGCCTAGCCATATCCACAGGTAATTTATAGCCTAAGCATCTCGCTTAATCTATAAACTTATTACTTTAATTTGAGCTCCGATAAAATGAGATCAAAGCACCCTAACCAGACGGTGGAACCGATACTAACAAAAGACTACTAAACAAAAGATAACCTATAATACTAATGCCGAGAGCAAGCACCTAAGCTCACTAATGAATGAACACTAATGAACAAGAACTTGACCTAAAGAAAACAATAATACTAAATAAAGTACTGAATAAAGTAAATGCTAAATGAAAGAATTATAGAGGAGCTACACCAGACCTAGAAGACTCTTACGGACTCCGAGAAAGCTCTGCTCTTGCTCTATTTCACTACTAAACTACTACTCTAGAGCTACGCTAAGCTAGAGAGCTTGGAGAAGCTTGGAGAGCTTGAAATTGAATGGGGCACTTCTCCACCGAGCTCCACACCTCCTTTTATAATGTGGAGAGGCAGTGGGGGTATTTTTAGTTAACAAATGAGGCGGTGGGAGGTGCCTTGGGCACCAGGCGATGCTAAGGGGCATCGGCTGGCCCTTGGATGCACCGCTTCTTAATCGTAGCATCGTGGTTGCTCCTCAATGGCGGTTGTGAAGATAACACATGCCAAGTTTTGGTTGACAAGGCGGTTCCAAGGTCAGTTAGAGGCTCCCAAGTGTATGACGGTGGACCCATGGATCCAAGGCAGCTCCATCCTGGCCCTTGAAGCAAACCGACTTAAGATCGGTAGTGGAGAAGCCTTGGGGGACCTCTCCCACGGATCAGTGACGTGGCAGAGACCACTTGGCCATCGGGCGACACCTAGGTGGTGTCGGCCTACATGACATGTGGGCCCACGGCGCCACTGCCACGTGCACTTCCCTCCTATGTTCATGTTTTGCACCATTTTTGCTAAAAATTCCTGCATACAAATAACTCTACAAGTGCAAGTGGAACTAGGTGAATTATAAACAAATTTAACATGTGTGATAATGATTTACCTCACTTTATCATGCTTTTGGGTGAAATATTGATGGTCAAAATAGGTGTTAGTGACCACCAACAACCGCTTTGTCTTGGTTGCTACGGATTATTTCACAAAGTGGACCGAGGCAGTTCCTTTGAAGAATATGACATGTAAGGAGCTAATTGAGTTCATCACTGAGCATATCATTCATAGATTCGATATCCCTCAAACATTAACTACAGATCAAGGGACATCATTTGTGTCTAAGAAAGTGAGAGGATTTTCCTAATTATATAAGATCAAGTTGCTCAATTCATCTCCATACTATGCTCAAGCTAATGGTCAAGCTGAGTCTAGTATCAAGACTTTGATCAAGCTTATCAAAAAAAAGATTGAGGACAACCTAAGAAGGTGGCATGAGGTTTTGTCTGAAGCTCTTTGGACACATCGTATATCAAGGCATGGTGCCACAAAGGTTACTCCTATTGAGTTAGTATATGGTCAAGAAGCCATGTTACCCATCTAAGTAAATTTAGATGCATATAGACTTGCTAAACAAAATAATTTATCTGCTGTTAAGTATCATGATATGATGATGGACAATGTCGATGAGGTAATCGATAAAAGATTAAAGGCTCTGAAGAAGATGGAGAAAGACAAAGCTCGAGTTGTCAAGGCATACAACAAGAAAGTCAAGAGCAAATCGTTCCAAGTAGGAGAATTGGTGCGGAAAACTATACTTTCAATTGGATCAAAGAGCAATCAGTATGGCAAGTGGTCACCGAATTGGGAGGGTCCTTACAAAGTGATCAAAGTGATATTCGGTAATTCCTATCTGCCAGAGACATTGCAAGGTGAACGTCTCACAAGAGCAATCAGTGGGAGGTATTTGAAAAAGTATTTTCCAAGTGTTTGGTAAGAAGTCTAAGTGCTCTCTAAGTAATGACCGATATATGTATCACCCTTAGAACAAAAATGGTCGATGTATACATTGCCCTTAGTCGCTGAGCAGCCGATGAGATGTGTATCGTCGCTATTCGGTTTTGTTTGATTAAGTGTTTTCAGGTTCATGCATCATTCACCTGAAAACAGACTTCACCATTGCGTTCCTTTGTCGTGGTGGTCAAAAAACATATATGGAACGTCTAATTCGGAGTCTGGGTAAAGGAGTTATGTCTCCGGGAAGATGCTCCTTTGCTGAAAGTTCTGACCCAAGTCGGAAGTTCCGGAAAGCTTGAAAAACCTTGCTCATGTGCCTGGCGACATCCCCACATCAGAAGTTCCGACAAAGGTCGGAAGTTTCGAGACCAGGAAGTTCGACAAACCTAATAAAAAACCATATTCGAATCTGGTCTTTTGGATTTCGATTCGAATTATTTCAAACTCATGGAAAACTTGTAAAATAAGGCTTGGAGAGGTTTTCTACTGGGATAAGACCACCCCTCTCTCTCTCTCTCTCTCTCTCTCTCTCTCTCTATATATATATATATATATATATATATATATATATATATATATATATATATATATATATATATATATATATATATATATATATATATATATGAGAGGATCATAATCGATTGAGTTTCCATCTATCCAATCATTAAAACACAACAAATCAATCTACTACCTTTCTTTTACCCTATCTTCCCCTCTACTTCTCCTCATTCTTCGTCGGTGCTGCATGGACGGTGGATCGACGACGACGAAGCTCTAGAGCGGCCAGGCCGGCTAGAGCAGCCCATAGCTACCGCACGCCCCGACGGGGTCCCTCCTGGGTGTGTGGTGTTTCGGGTCTCAAGAGACCTCGTCAGCGTGTCTTGCATATCGCGCTTCCGGCGAGGCTCCTCCGGCGACGTGTCTTGCGTATCGTGCTCAGCGCTGGAGGCACAAGGTCCGAGCGTCGACATCCCCTAGGCGCCGGCCGACTTAAACGTCAGCTAGGCCCTCGAGCGATCTTACTCCTTATCGAGTGTGTGACCTAATTAAGCGTCAACACATATACATTGCACGTGTTCTATGAAGAGGGATGGAGATATTGCAATACAATTAATGGCATCCGACCTCCGTCTAGGATGACAGGAGAGATGCTTAGATGAGGATAGAACGGCTATAGAACTATCTAAAGCTAAGTCGATATTACATGATTGAAGCAAGGTAGTAAACGGCCCAAGCAGTCCATCAAGCATGTAACATGGCCAGCCTAAGTCGCACTCAATGATACACCTCCCCGATGGCCACGGCGACCAGGCAACAACGACTTCCGCACTGCAACTACTCTCGTTGACGACCAGGGAACAACTACTCTCGTTGGAATTTGGCGAACAACTCGATCTACAGGTCCAAACTTCTCATGCCCCACTTTTTCAGTACTAGCACTTTCCTGGCTTGAACCTCTGGTTTGGCTGCACGTGCTTTGATTTTGGCCGCCAGCCTGCTGCTTCAGCTGCTTCTTACTCTCCGCACGCTTCAAGGACAGAGATATGCGTTGAAGGACTGCCGTTGTTGTTCCTTGCCGCAGCTTTCACATGCAAGAGTTTGGTGATGGATGACTGATGACGAAGCCTCTACCAACGGCCTTGTTGAGCACCCTTTTTTTGACGAGGCAACCAATGAAGTTTACGTTGTTTGCTTTCCAAATTAAGTCGTCGTGGCTTTTGCTAGGAATCGTCATTGATTGACATGTTGTTTGGACCTTTTAGTGGAGCTAGCTAGCGTTTACTCATCCATTGCCAAACATATAAGACTATATGAGCAAATAACTTACCAGTATCTACAAGTACTATACTTATTAAAATGATTACGTAAAAAAGGTAAGAACAAACAAAAAACAGCCTTAACCTTCATTGGAGCATTCAACCTCGATGTCTGTTGATTCTTCAAAGGTAAGAACAAAAAAAAAAAAAAGCCTTAACCTTCGTTGGAGCCTTTCAACCTTGATGTCTGTTGATTCCTCAGAGCATCTTCAAGAGTCCTGTCCTTTTTAATCTTATTCTTTAATTATCATCCGGAGAACTACTTGAATAAAAATCGTTCTCTATATTTTTCATCATTCAATAGTTTTTCTATATCTTAAACATAGTCTTGAGAGATAGTCTTGTTCTCCGTTTTGGCTACCCAGAAATCAAAAATAGGGAACAGTAGTATTTGGATATCCAATTAAATAGTCTGTAGGAGGACATCTTTTTCACTAAAATCTTTATTCCTATCAATACGGAAGATACTTTAGAGATACTCTTATGGACATAAAGTTGGAGACTGAACTGATGTCATTGGTGTTTATTGTGTTGCGGGAAGCCGGAGCTGATCATGCTGGCCATGGCTACGTTCTGGTGGTGGTATTGCCCTCGGCCCTCCGCCCTTGACCGTCCCTGTTGCTAGCGGGAGGTGGGTCGGTACCTTCTTCAGAGCATCTCCAGGAGTTTGGAATACTGGGCCTGTTCGGGACAGCTCCACCTCTCAAAAACTGAATCTAGATCTATGATTCGCCATGGAGCAGCTCCACTGGTGGATCTGAGATCCACCACGGAACCGTTTTGGCAACAAAGTAGATACAGATCCACATAGTGGCATTTTGAAGGGAATAGATAGATTTGCCATTGGAATAGGCCCCACATGTTAGTGTCCTTCACAGTCTTCTTCCTCCTCCAATGCATGTATGCGGCTAGGCGTTCTTCGTAGCACAGGCGGGCCCGGGCACACGGCGAGACGACTCTCACGCGGCGCTGCCGGTCACGCGGCCGGCGGCTCCCGCGTGTCTCACGGGGCCACGCTTCACGGGGCTCGGTGGAGCTCGTGCCTCATAGGTGGATGGTGCTCGACGGATCTCGCGTGGGTCTTGGCAGATTATGCGGTGGACGAGGGTGGGGAGCCGTCGGAGCGCGCGGCTAACGAGGGCGTGGCGAGTGCGTAGTTGATGAGGGCGAGAGAGGGCGTAGGCCGGAGCGCTTCTAGAGTGCGCGGTAGCCATTGGCAGGACCGGTGCTCTGCTCTGTAACGAGGGCAGGACGGGCACACGCGGCCAGGTCCAGAGCTCGTAGGCGCGGGGCCATGGCTGGAGGTCGCAAGCGTAGGTCGCAGACGGCGGCGGTATGGGTGCAGCTGCACATGGACGGCGTGGCAGGACACGACACGGCTAGAGGCGGCGGGCCGGCTCCTGCGCCATGGGAGATGAGGCGCTTGTGGCGAGCAGGGTGCGCGCGGCCATGGTTGCGACGGTGGGAGAGGAGGCACTCATGGCGGTGTAGGTCGCAAGCGATCGCGGTCGCGGCGGGAGGAGAAGAAATCGCAATGGGAGGAAGAGGAAAGAAATAAAAATGAACCGGTACAGTGCTAGGTAATTTTTTTTCAACTCCACCTATCTCAGTTTGGTGGAGCACCCCTTGAGGAGATCCACTAAATTGGTGAATCTGGCCCTTAGTCCATCTTTTTGGTGAATCCAGATTTGGTGGAGCCAGAGTATTTTGTGGAGTGAAGCTTTTTTTTGGTGGAACTGGAGTTAGGAAGCTATCTCAAATAGGCCCTTACTGAACTAATAGATCTAGCGAGTTAACAGAATAAATAGGAACCTTAAATTTTATTCTTGTGCACCAGCACGCTATAATAGCTTCCTAGATGATTATGTATCGGAACCCAGACTATTTCTAATCAACCAAACTTTCTCATTTGGAACTTTTATTTTTTTTAATTTACTTATGTTTCTAATTTACTCAGATATAGAGTTCCTTCACACTGCGGAAACTTATGAGTTAAAAAGAATATCTGGCATCTTTTTATTTTTATTAAAGAGCTTTTTTACTAAATTATTGGAGGATACTTTTTTTGCTTAAAAAATAAAAATAAAAAATTGTTTTATAAAACTACTGGAGCGCGATCTGTGATCGCCAATCTGCCCATCGCCTAGGACGTTGTATGTCACACCGAAACAAACGAGCATGCAGTCGCTGGTGGGCCGGCCGGTGTCGCGAGTCGCGACTCGCAGACTTTTGATGGTCTTTTTCGGTGTGCGACTTGAAGCAAGCGGCAGAGTCTTTGTCGCTGGATGGTTTCAGTCAGCTTCCTTCGAGAGTCGAGGCAAAGCGCACAAAGAAGAGGGTGGTCTGCACCACTGTCACTGCTTAGTAAATGTCACAAATGCTGACCGGCAAAGCACATGTTTTGACCTGCATGCATGGCTATATGCGTTTCCCCCCTCCAATCAGGTCTCACATAAAATCTTTTTCCGCTGCATGTATTGCCGCTACTTAATTTCCAGTCAATCCTGCGGGATCTCGCCGCTGCTGCCTGTTTGAAACCGAGGCATGATCGTGGACCATGTGCTTGCCAAACTGCCAATTTTTCTTGGCACATGTAGAAAACTTTAACCTTATTAGCAAGATTTATCCGTCACACGAAAAATTTAACAGGAAGAATAGTGAGGCACCAAATGCAGCTCCGAGAAAGTTGTGAAACTTCTGGCATGTTTGATACAGCTGAGCTTCACTAGTGAAACAGTTTTATTTGGCTTCAGTTACATAATAAAACAGATTCAGCAATAAAGGTAAAGCTGTTTTCAAAAAAACATTTGGTAAAACAGCTTTTTAGAGAAGAAAGTAGAGAGAAATCTGGGAGAAGCTAGTATTTTCAGATTCACCTCGGTTTTTGTGCTGTGAGAGGAGATGAAAATGTTTAGGGAGAAATTGTTTTATCTGGACTTGTTTGGTAGACAAAGCTGAAAAACTGCTTTGTAAAATTGGAGCAAAACCCTACCAAACAGGCTCTTGTACGTGACGAATACAAACATGAGCGTCACATATTTGGTCAATAAATAAAAATCAGAGTTTACGATGGAAACTACACTACAACTAACATTAATGGGAATGAAACTGTAAGTATGTGAGGCAGGGAAGGCAGCGGGTGTCCGCTTGCGAGAACAGCATGGCCGCATGAGGCATGCCCGTGATGATTGGGATTTATTTATTTATTATTTGGTTTTGAAGGATCCACGGCATTATAATTCTTTTAGTTTTGAGATCCGCTATTGCAGTTCACCTATTCGAAAATCTGTCATTATAATTCCATCCCTCTCTCGTTCATGCCATTTTCTACGTCTATATGGGTCCACTGTTAAGCACGTATATGCATAGAAATACGTACAGGCCCACTACGCGTGAGGCGGAGCAGCGGCGCTCGCCTGCAGTGGCCTGTGCGCGAGGCGGAGCAGCCGCGCTCGCCCACGGCAACCTGCCAAGTAGCAGTGCCACCATCTCCCCCACGGCAGAGCCAGCCAGCGCTACCATCACCATCATCGCCACGACCTGTCCACGGGTGTCCGACCAGTGCCGCAACTGCCTGCCAAGTTCAAAATCATCGCTGTGCCGCGGCCATGGCCCAACTCCAGCGAACCGCCGAGGCCGGGCATTGGTCTTTTGTGCGTTCCTGCTGCGCGCGTGGTAGGTGCCGGCAGGGGCGCTGCTGCAGCCACCAAGCAAGCTGCGGTTCCACCAGGGAGTTCTCGTGGCTCGACACCAGCAGCGAGCTCTCCTGGCTACTATGCGCGACGGGGCGCCAGGGAAGCGCCAGGGCCGGCACTGCCAGCACGCGCCGGTTCTCGTACTGCATCTCCGACTGGGTCGACGCCAGCGTGCTACTCCTTGGCCACAACAACCTCGCCATGGCCGCCGCGGAGGAGATGGTGGCGCAGCCGTAGGTGGCGATGGCGTGCGTGTCCAACATGCCCAATGTGCTCCTCCGTTGCGGCAGGCCGCCGCTCCGCTTCACGCGCAGTGGGCAGTACTATTTCTATAGGCATATGTACCCGCAAGAGGTGTAGAAAATGGCATGAATGGAGGAGTGATGGAATTATAAACCAAAGATCTCCAAAAAGCGAATTATAATGGTGTATCTCAAACTTGGAGAATTGTAATGGCGTGGATCAAAAAAACCCTCATTTATTAGCCAGTATTTTCTTTTTTACCTAATTATTTTAATTATTTCACTGTTTATTTTATAGAACAAAATCAAGGGTTGTGATTTTTTCAAATTAAATATGTTACTATGAAAGTACTTATCATGACAAATCTATATAAGAGATTTTTTATCACTCTTTGCTAATTAAGCTAACTCATGAGTAAGTCAATTGAACGTGTTATCTCAACCGATTTATTTATTGAAAACAGCCAAGCAATTTTAGGACCCAATAAGGAGTCTTGCAAAAGACTTAATTGCCGCACACATCACAATGCACATTCTCTTTGCTAATTAAGCTAACTCATGAGCAACTCAATTGAACGTGTTGTCTCAAGAATTTTTTTATTTAATAAAAAAGCCTCATCCTAGCTAGTTATAAGTTCATTTGTTATGACAATAATATTGTCTATACTCTATTGCACATTTTCTAAAATAGTATCTATAATATCATTTCAAATTGGAAGAAAGCCACTATTATAGAAATTGCTACGTCTGCCAATAGATTTAGATGGTCTGTATCTGTTAGATTTTTGAGTCATTAGAGGGAAAACCAAAGGTGTGGATCTTTTTATCTCTTGCAGTCTTACACCTTCCCCTCCTCCTCCTCATCCACCTCCTCCTTTCTCCCTCTCGCTGTCCTGCCCTTGAAGATACCACTATTTAATATTGTCCCTGAAAATTAGTTTCTAGCATTGTTGTGTTATTTGTGGTGCCAATTAATATTTCTCAGTCAAGGATATTGGTTCTGGCTAATACTTTTGGTTGTGCCAAATGCTCTTTACCTTTTACTTATTTGGGTCTGCTACTTAGTCTCACTCAGCCTTTTACTCAAGATGCGAGAGAAGGTTGGTTTGCACCTTTTGTTCCTTAATCAGGTTGGGTGTATGGAGTTGACCAATTCTGTTTTTAGTGCTCTCCCTACTTTCAACATGTGTACTTTTCAGCTCCCAAAAATAATGATTAAGCAAATTGATAAATTCAGGAGACATTGCTTTTGGTGAGGAACTGATATTAATGCTAAAAGCCCACCAAAGGCACCTTGGGAGATGTTGTGTCAAATAAAGTCATATGGTGGTCTTGGAGTCTTAAATCTTCGGTCACAATGAGGCTCTTCTTCTCAAGCACTTGCACAAATACTTCAATCAGTTGGATCTTCCATGGGTGCTGTCATGACCCGATCATGACATGTTGCTTATAATGCTCACCATGATCATCATATGCTTCTTAATCTCAAACTAAAATTCAACTTGTCCAAGAAAATGAACCAAAACTGCTCACTGTAGGTTTGGCGGAGAGTCCGTCACCAGTGATGGAGGGTCCGTCATGCCATTTGCACGACCTGACAGAATTCAGGCTCTGTCAGTGTAGACTCGCTTTTCATGCCATTTGTCCGCCTGTCCATCCCATGCAGAGGTATCGCTTTGTTAGTCTTTTGGACCCCACACCCAGCACCAGCTGTGCATTTCGTGAGAGCCCAAACTAGAGGCCACAGCCAGCTCACGCTCTCATTCTCACACTCCCTCTCTCACTCTAGTTATTATTTATATATGAGAGAATGAACACATGTTTAGACTTTTAGAGCACCTCATCAAGCAGAACACTATATAAACTGCCTAGCGCTAGCAATCGAGAACCAGAATTAGCCAGCCAGCAGCGTATAGATACGGGACATAGATACGTGGACGCGATGGCACTCGTGGAGGAGAGCAGCCAGGACTTGCTCCAAGCTTACGTCGAGCTGTGGCACCAGTCCCTGTGCTACGCCAAATCGATGGCGCTCGCCGTGGCGCTGGACCTCCGCATCCCCGACGCGATCCACCACCACGGCGGCGGCGCCACCCTCCCCCAGATCCTCGCTCAGACTGCGCTCCACCCAAATAAGCTTCGCGCCCTACGCAGCCTCATGCGCATGCTCACCGTCTTCGGCACCTTCAGCGTCCAGCAACCACCAACCAGCGGTGATGATTCAACCGTCGACGCGTCGGGCGAAGCTGTCTACAGGCTGACGGCAGCCTCCCGGTTCCTCGTCAGCGACGAGGTGAGCTCGGCGACCTTGGCTTCCTTCGTGAGCCTGGCGCTCCACCAAATCGCTGTCGCCCCGCACACCGTGGCCATGTGCGCGTGGTTCCGGCAGGAGCAGAACGAGCCGTCCGCTTATGCCCTGGCGTTCCGCCAGCCAACCCCGACGATCTGGCAACACGCTGACGACGTAAACGCCTTACTGAACAAAGGCATGGTCCAGGACAGCCGCTTCCTGATGCCAATCGTGCTCAGGGAGTGCGGCGAGGTGTTTCGTGGGATCGACTCGTTGGTCGACGTCGCCGGTGGGCATGGTGGCGCCAGCGCCATCATCGCCGCTGCCTTCCCGCACCTCAAGTGCAGCGTGCTTGACCTCCCGCACGTTGTCGCTGGTGCTCCATCTGATGGCAACGTGCAGTTTGTCGCAGGCAATATGTTTGAGAGTATTCCACCTGCAACCGCTGTTTTCCTCAAGGTAAATCCGTCACTGCTGACTGGTCCTCCATTTTTCATTGTATTTGCATTTTGAGATCCATGTCAAACTTCAAATTTGACTATCCTTTTTTCTTGTCTTGCATGAGATGCTCACTCCATCACCTTAAGTCAAACAATCTTAAATTTGACTAACTTTATAGAAAAGAGTAATAACATATGTGACATCAAACACTTATATATTGAAAACACATGTCATGATGTATTAGTTATACTAATTTGGTATCATAAATACTTAATGCTATTTTTAAATAAATTTGATTAAGCTTAAAATAGTTTGACTTAAGACAACTCTATAAGTTAATTTAGGTTGTGTCTCATAGGGATCTAGATTTTTGTAGAAACGCTTCAGATCTAGATTATCTCATAAATCGTTTTGGGTGATGAATCAGAATGACTTTACAAAACCGTTTGGTTATGAGCTTGGAACCTTATTCCTACAAGATTCTTTTTACATAAAAAATCATATAAATGAAAATAAGCTTAAAAAATTCCAAACTTAGTGTGGACAACAAACAACTTAAATACAATCCATTATAATTTGTTGCACTTAAAAATGACAATTCAAGAAAAATATAGTCGCTAGTGTATAGCCAGGGGTGGAGCTAGAGAAAATTTGAGAAGGTGCGCTTACCTTGTAAGGGCATATATTTTTATAGGGATGCTTATATGGTAAAAATTTGATCATAATCATTACTTTTTCGTTTTTCGGTGGGTGCGCTGTGCATAGATCCGCCTCTATGTGTAGCAAGCACCAAAACGAATCCTTCAAAACTAGTGTCTAGGACCGTTTCACATGTGTAGTGCAAAATAGAAGAATCGTTTCAATTGTTTATGAAACAAAAGGCTACGTAATAGCATTGCCAAACAAATTCTTAATTTGGGATGAATGGAGTAGAAGTAAAGGGCTCTGACATCATAAATGTGCTATTATCTTTGAATCCAAACACCAAAGACCCTTTTCTTTATTACCTATCGATTAATTTGATGATTACCTATGCCAGACAACTTTACATGACTGGAGTGACGATAATTGTGTCAAGATATTGAAGAAATGCAAGCAAGCCATATCTCCACGGGATGCAGGAGGGAAGGTAATAATTCTGGACATGGTAGTTGGATATGGGGAGCCAAACATAAAGCATCTAGAGACACAAGTTATGTTTGATTTGTATATTATGTCGGTTAATGGAGCTGAGCGTGACGAGCAAGAGTGGAAGAAGATTTTCAATGAAGCTGGATTCAAAGACTACAAAATCCTGCCCGTTGTTGGCGCTCTATCGGTCATCGAGGTCTACCCATGACTGCTTGGTGAACCAGGCCTCCATAATAATAAATTGAAGATGCACCGTGAAGGTGCTGACAGTTTTATGAACTGTTCTTTTTACTATATACTTGAGCCTTTGAGAATTTGTAATTTGTAATAATAAGCTGAGCAACTTTGTTCTGTTAATGTGGTCTTGTGGTGCGCATTCCACATAATACGATATGTAAAAGATGTGCTATATATATGTATAATTTTGTACTCTTTGAATCCAGCTTCAATGAAAATCTTCTTCCACTCTTGCTCGTCACGCTCAACCATGTATTTGTATGATCATCAGCTAATCTTAGCATAGCACCTTTAGGATATGTCTGCTCCTGTTTAGGATATTCTTTTATCCTTTATTCTTTCTTTTCTTTTTTATTCTTGAGATTGGCTTGTGTGTGTGTCACACTATCCCAATATTTATCCTAGCTCACCCATGCTATGAGCTTTGGTCTATTATACAGTCATGTTATCTTGTCCATGTCTCTACTAGATACTTTTACACCATGTCTTCCTTTGGGAAAATATAAATTAACGATACCCTGAATACTTCCGGGTGAAATGCTACAACGGTAAATCCGTGCGCTTGTGGAATATTTCTGTATGCGTTAAGAAATACCAACAACTATCACTTACCTAAGTCTGCGGCTTGCCCCATGTATTTTTTGTCATAGTTAGTAGGTGGTGATAGGCCTATGTAATCTCTATATTCAATCACATTTGGGCAAGTTATTAAAATCATAGAACCACCACTACTAGTAGCCCTAGCACCCATCTCGTCCCTTTTCATTGCCATTTCACATCTAGCCATCCCAAAGTGAACAATCTTTTGTTACCTTTTCTTGTTATCATCACCATAGAAATCCTCTCTACCCGACCTATCATATACCCTTGTGTCAATCTAGGACGAAACCCATTCTTTGTTAGATCACTTCACGTTACTCGTGGAAATCGATACTTTGGAATACTCCCAGGTGAAAGCTACATTGACAGGCGTGCACTTCCGGTTTTATCTATTTGCCACCATTGGTGTCAACAGCGTCGCCTTGACCTCCACCAACCGATGCGTCGCCTCTGAAGCTCTGACATTGGCATTCTACCCCCGACCTTTGCCGCCTGACCCACCACAACTGAAGCTCTGCCACCGACGCAACGCCCCTAAATCTTCGTCCCTAAACTCCGCCTCTCGATGCGCCACCCCGGAAGCACTGCCATTGACCTCCACCTCCCGACGCATTGCCCCCGATGCCCCAATGTGCCTTCATCCCCATCACGCCGCCCGATGCAGCTGGTAGATGTTGTTTCACCTGCTTTCTCTTCTTCCCCATGGCTGGTGGCTCTTCTCATTGCCCTCATGATCAATGCCCCTTCCTAGGATTCCAGAAGCCAAATCAATATTCATCGATACAAAATAGTTTGAGTTATGGCCAATTTCAATACCAAGGCTGATTTGGTATTAACCCAATCCAATTCCATGCCCCTGAATAACTACATCCAAACAGACCATAAGGGATATTAGGGGGTAAGAGATAATTTTTCATTAAATAGTGTATATGTTGATGCATTGTGTAAGTTGTGGTCATGATGTAATCACATTACTGATGCTATTAATTGTATGCTACATTTAAATTATAGTATTCTAAAACTGCATCATCACTGTCAGTGTAGACAAATCGTTGGTGATATGGTAAAACAGACGGTGATGATCAAGACATCAATGCCGGATAAAATGCCGACTCAGTGGTGATGATCAAGATATCACCGCCAGATCAAAGGATGCTCCACGTGGTGATGAGCTCTGCATCGCCGCGAAATCAAATGCTGCACTGGCGGCGGTGAGCTCTTCACCACCATTGAATCGTACACCTGACCGGTAGTAATCATCACTAAATCATCACCAAATCAAATCACGTACCGCGGTGATGAGCTTTTCATCACCACTGGATTGTACACCATACCAACAGTGATGTCCACTTCATCATTGCCGGATCACAAGACAGACCAGCGGTAGATGATATCACCGATGGATTGTACGATGTGCCGTTAGTGGTAACCTTTTTTTTTGAAAACAACAGGCTCTTATGGCCTTGTATTTAAAACCATGTGCTCAGCCAAATCGTGAGCAACAAGAGTTAACAAACTCTGGGAGGGGGTCCAACCATATCTCAGATTGTCTCGGGTCCCAATTCATACACAACTTTGCAATTTCAAGCGCTACACGATTACAAGATCGTGGGACATTTCTAATACAGACACATCTAAATTGATCAGTGAGGAGTTCCCTAATACCTCTGAGCAAGATGCCTTCTGGGGCTAAATCATGGGAATCTGTAATCAGACCCGCCCTCAACAACGAGCTATCAGTCTCCACAACAGTTCTTGATATTCCATACAACCCAGCCGATTCCCATGCAAACTTGCATGCTACTGTTTCGACCATAATAGCATCACGCACAGGACTAATGTTTGCTGCTCCTGCCATCACCGGTTCACCACTGCTATTTCTGATAATAAAGCCACATGAGCCTGATGATGTCTCACATCTGAAAGCCCCATCAACATTTATCTTTAGGCAATCCTCTCCCGGCGGTTCCCATGCAGACGCCTGAATGTGGTAGCTGGATTTTCATCTCAGCTCCGTCCTGAATCTCCATCAGCATACAAATTGTTGCCCCACATACCTCCTGGCTTGACAGTGCCTTCTCACCGGCATTCATCTTGTTTCTAGCATCCCACATTTTCCTCAGTAAAGTGCCCACCTTGAGGCATATGTCTGACTCCAAGTTCAAGACGACATTCACCAAATCAAAACGCAAATCTGGCCTCCATCAATTGTAGTCTGATTCCTTCTAGCTACATTCCTCTCCAGCAAGCCCGTGCCATCTTGCATTTAAGAAAGTAGTGCCCTCCGTCCTCATCAAGACACCAACAGACTGGGCATCTAGTGTCGAGATCAATCCTTCTTCTCTTGATGTTCAACTTCATTACATGACTATTATGTTCCACTCTCCATACAAATTGTTTGATCTTTGGTGGCCAATTCAACTTCCACAACTTCTTCCACACCATATTAGCATTCCCGCCATTTTAAAAAATAGAGATTTCACCACGTTGAGAACAACGACTAAGTTCTTGATTGTCCTCTAAAACATGATTGGTAGATTTGACACTAAATTCCTTTCGAATCAAAATGTTCCTTTCAAATAAAAAATGCCATGCAATTGCATATTCACAAGCCGGTCGAATAGGAATAGAAAGTATATTTGTCACCACCTCTTCCCAAAAAATATCTCGGATCAGCTGAGAATCCCACGTGCCCATTATTGGATCAATGAGTTCAGAAACCTTGGATAGTAGTACTAAGCCCTTCAGCGTCTGTGGTCTTCTAGTTGTGTTGGCTGGTATCCAAGGAGCTTCCCATATTCGAATCTGTTCCCCATCTCCAACCCTCCAAATCATTCCCTTCTCCATCGGTCTAAGTCCACTGACTAGGCTGCGCCAAGTGTATGAGATTCCCGTCCCCTCTTTTGCTTCCATAATGTCACCATTTGGCCAATACCTCGCTTTCAAAAGCCGTGCACACAAGGACTGGATTTTGAAACAATCTCCACACCTACCTGGCTAACATAGCCAAATTGAAAAGGTAGAGGTCTCGATAGTCGAGCCCCCCTTATCCTTCCTACTAGCCAAAGTTTGCCACGATATCCAATGCATTTTCTTCTCATTGTCTTGCTGCACCCACCAATATTTACAGATCATTGCACTAATATCCTCACAAAGAGCCTTTGTTAAATCAAAACAGGACATGGCAAAACTTGGTATGGCTTGGGCTACTGCCTTTATCAATGTTTCCTTTCCTGCCTGGGACAAACAACTTTCACAAATGCTTGAGAAAACTGGTGGTGATAAAGATTTTGCAGTAGCTGTAGCACAAATTTGGTAGACATTATATTTACTACATTTATTAACCAATCTCCATAAATCAAGCTGAATGCTGATGATAGTGTCTAATTAGAAAATGAAGAAAGTGCATACGTATCTTTTGTATTCTCTATTAATTTGTCTAAAATCTTCACTATATTAGAGGACAGATTGAGTACATAGTTCTAAGCTTATTATCTGCTAACATCTATGCAAATCTTCTGCAACTAAAAAAGAAAGTAGTACCACCGTTTCGTGCGTCAATCCTCGCTCCGTCGGTCCGCCTCCCCGGTGCGATCTGCGTGATTCTACCGCGCCGACATATGGGCCCTGCGATCCCGCTTCCCAGGCGAACGATTTTTCTTCTCCACCCGGCGTGCGTCATGGGGTTCTCTCTCTCCCTCCCTCTCCGGTTTTCCCAAGGTCGCGCCCGATTTTTCTTCCCCACCCGCATCGACGATTCGGAAACTCCCCCGTACGCGAATGGCATCTGGCAAAAAAGGAAACCGCCCTCCCAATCACCTCCCCAGGCGATCTCGACGCTGCCATCACCCGCGCAGACGCCAGCGGAAGAACAGGGGCCAGCACACTGCGTCCCGCCCTCCCTGTCGTCGTCCCAGTCATGCGGCGGGAGATCGGGATCCAGCACAACCTGACCGCCCTCCTCAGCCCTCTCCCACCCGCGTTGCGAGGAACTGAGCCAGCACAGTGACCGCGACAACCTTGGAGCACCTGCGACTTCTGCTCCCCACACTGCGGCGGCGCGGTCGCAGGTGGCGCTGCAGGTCTGGAGAGGGTCGCCTGCTGTTGCCTGTGCTGCCGTTTGTCGCTGCCTTCTCTTCTCCGGTTCACCGCGTCTGCCCTCTCTCGTGACGACTGGGCAGCCGCACTACGCCAGGTGCCCAGGTCCTCGCTAGGCCCTTCGCCAGGTCTTAACCTGGCACTCTTCCTGCGAGGAGAACCACCAGGTGTGCCAACCCTTTCTCTTCCCTTCCTGCTGTGCGAAACGGAGCACCCAACCCCTCTTAAACTAATTGGCTATTTTGAATTTGAATCTGATCTAATTACATGTGCGCACATGTATTATGCCTGCTAACTTCGATTCCTTCCAAAGATTGTCATGCGTACATGTGCACACCCATGTCCTTTACTGGATCTGCGCCTGCAGTTTGTTTGCTTTGCTCGGAATGTTATGTGCACTGGGGCATTTTACATTTTTACCATTATTAAGATGGGCACTCGCTCGATTGTCATCCTTATCATGCCTCTTACATATTTACCATCTTTAAAATTCGTGCATCTTCTTTTTGCCACAATTGCTCATCTGGCACGCCACGGCGACCTGACATGGTGGCGCACAGTCAGCAGGGCGGTGCGAAATGACCTGCCTGCCCCTAGTTATTTGCTGAAGGGAAGGAAACGGACTGGTCAGTCGCTAGCTC
This sequence comes from Saccharum hybrid cultivar R570, assembly GCA_038087645.1. Taxonomy (NCBI): domain Eukaryota; kingdom Viridiplantae; phylum Streptophyta; class Magnoliopsida; order Poales; family Poaceae; genus Saccharum; species Saccharum hybrid cultivar. The sequence goes on along the minus strand of JAQSUU010000077.1, from coordinate 258,185 downwards.
GTCCATTTTTCTCGTGCTGGCATCCAACGCCGACGCCCGACGCGTTCTTCTTCCCCAGCTCGCCCGCCGCCGCCGCCTGCTTCTTCTCCAGCTCGCCCGCCGCCGCCGCGCCTGCTCCCCTCCGGCCGTCCCTGAGCCACGGCGGCCACTGCGACGGAGCGAAGGTACGTGCCCCCTGCCGCCCCTTTGCACCCACATTCCACGACATTTAGGGTTAGGGTTCATGGGGTCTATGAGCTCGTAGAAATGCCTAATCCCTTGTAAATAGGTCGTGGTTTCAGCCTCATTTCCAAGCTGACTAGATGATCGATTTATTTTTCATGGGGTCCATTCTAATCCGTCAGCCTGATGATTAGCATTCTTTGCACAAAATTCGGAGATCTGAATGTGCCTTCTGTCGAAGCCTGCTTGACCGCGGTGGTGGATCATGTGAGCCAGTGAGCTCAGCTCGTTGACTCCCTTGCTACTTTCTCCACTCCAAATTAGGCCTTGTTCGTTTGGGGCTTTTACATTTTTACCATTATAATGGTTGGCCATCGCTCTTCTTCCACCACTGACTGGCCGAGCAGGATCCGGGAGATGCATCTGTAGATGCAAAAGTTATGAAGGCTATCCCAGATTGGAAGAATGCCCTGCCTAAGTTCATTTTTAACTTGTTTAACGAGTTCTTTATCACTATCTGAAAAGCTGTTCCTATTATAAAGCACTGCAATGCAGCCTGAGCTACTTGTGATTTGGTTAGCATCATGTTAATGATTTCGCTTTAACTTGACTGATATTTGAGGTACGAACATGCAGTATTTTACCCTATGGTCAAAATTGGCAGATTATGAAAAAGCAAAGAAAGTTGCATTTGCTGTGCTCCTGGTTCGTGGGGGCACAATGGCATGATGACTGTCTAGGGGAATCTCTGATGCTAATGCGAATTTTCTTATATAGCTTACAATTCACTGACAGATTGCATTGCACATTCTTATATTGTAGGCTTCTGATGTAGGTCGCCTTCTCCGGTGTCACAATGGCTAGCGGTGGTGGTTGCCCTCCTTGGTAAGGACTTAACTCAATGTGAATGTGCATAGTAACAGACTAGTTCCTCATTGTTTTACTGTTTATGGTGATGCCAGGATCGATCCTGGTTCTGCGTTTAGACTAGTTGTTAAGGTTGATAGATATGTTGCTGAGGATGAGTATGGGCTAGTGAGCATGGCAGAGCAGCAGCATGATGTATGGTTTGATAGGAACAATCAGTATTCTCTTGCTCAATTACATGAAGATTTATCCTCAAAGTTTATATGGGGGCCATCTCAAACACTTGCAGTCTGGGCTGTTGACAGTGATAGTGGCTCCCTGTTGAAACTTCGTAGGGATGAGCATGTCCATCAGATGATAAAGGACAGATGCGAACAGAGGGTGGCTTTTCTAAATGTTGAGGTTGTGAGGAAAGGTGTGGTTGATGACAATGCCGGCTCTGCTGCTTCTAGAGCTAGATGTGTCTCTGGTGTTACCAATGGACCTAGTGGAGAGCCTAGTAATGTTGAAGGGTGTGGTGATACCTGCACCTCCCCATCACCAGCTAATGAACAACCTTTAGGTGTAGTTGATTGGACAACTCTAAGCATAGAAGAGAACCCTGATGATGATGGCCTAGCTACACAGCTTGTTGATGAGCAGCAGTTATATGAGGCAATGGGGTTCCAGCAAGCTAGAGTAGAGGTGCCAATTCCAACAATGACAGCAAAGATGAGAGCAGATATGGCTGAGGCAGCTGTGAATGTTGATGATATTGCTGATGAAGAGCCACTGTATGAATGGGACAGGGACAATCCGGATATGAGTGTAGGCACTTGCTATCCCAGCATGGATGAGTTAAGGTTGGCTGTTAGGCAGCATGCTATAGTGAAGGAGTTTGAGCTTGATATTGAGCATTCAGACAAAGAAAGGTTCAGGGGTTGTTGTGCTATTCTAGGCTGTGAATGGATAATGAGAGCTAGAACCCAACATGATGGAAGTGTCAGGGTATACTTTTTGCATTTGTTTTATGTTTCATCTACACTTTTGTTGTACTTGGAGCTTGATACTTTCTGCATTTTATTGTTTTTTCCTTTTGTTATACTAATTATTGATTCTGTTTTTCTATTTGCAGATACAAATAAATAAGGGGGAACATACTTGTGCATCTGTCCAGAGGGTTGTCAGCAGGATGGCATCAATTGGCTGGGTGGCAGAGAGAGCAGTCCCTTTGCTGAGGCAGAATCCATCAATGAGGGCTTGTGAAGTGAAAAAGGCATTGTATCACAAATACAACAACCTTGATATCCCCTATCAGACAGTATATAATGGGACAAAGAGAGCATCAGAGAAGCTTTTTGGTAAGTGGAGTGATTCTTTCGATTGGTTATATAGGTTCAAGGCAGAGGTAGAATTGAGATCACCTGGTAGTGTGGTAGAGATAGACACTGTGGTTGATGAGGATGGTAAAGTTAGGTTCACCAGATTCTTCTGTGCATTCAAAGCTAGTATAGATGGTTTTCTGAATGGCTGCAGGCCTTATATTAGTATAGACTCCACTGCTCTAAATGGCCTGTGGAATGGCCACATGCCTGCAGCCTTAGCTCTAGATGGCCACAATTGGATGTTTCCTGTGGCCTTTGGATTCTTTGAATCTGAGTCAAAGAAAAGTTGGGTTTGATTTATGGAACAACTAAAGAAAGCAATTGGTTCCATGGACAAGTTAGCTATCTGTACAGATGCATGCAAGGGGTTGGAGTCAGCTGTGAAAATAGTTTTTCCACATGCAGAGATGAGAGAATGCTTTAGGCATCTAATGGATAATATGAAGAAGTACTACAGTGGTGATGTGTATGCCAAGAACATGTGGCCTGCTGCTAGAACATATACTCCACATAAGTTCAATTATTTTTTTGATAAGGTGTTAGCAGCTAGTCCAAGTGTCCAGAAATGGCTGGATGAGCACCATCCTTTTCTATGGGCAAGAAGTAAGTTTTCCGATGACATAAAATGTGACTATATAAACAATAATTTAGCTGAAAGTTGGAATTCATGGATCAAAGATACCAAGGACCTGCCTGTTCATTGCATGGCAGATGCTATTAGAGAGAGGATAATGATCTTATTTGGCAAAAGGAGGCAGTTTTCTACAGCTTTGATTGGTGGTATCTTACCTGCTGTCATCCATCAACTCAATGCAGCCTCTAGAGGACTTGGACACTTGAAGGTTTCCAAAGGGCACCCACACCAGGCTGAGGTCACTGAGGTGTACAAAGATGAAGAGGTTAGAAGACATGTTGTGTACTTACCTCAGAAAATGTGCACATGTAGACAATGGCAAGTAACTGGTAAACCATGTCCACATGCCTTAACTGTCATTACCAGCATGAGGAACCCTGACATGGGATCATTTGTGGACAACAACTACTCAGTGGCCAAGTTTCAAGCAGCCTATGCAGGCATAATTCCTAGCATCACTGATAGGAATCAGTGGCCTGAGGACAACAAAGGATTCAAAGTGCACCCTCCAGTCCAGAAGAAAAGAGAACCTGGAAGATTGAGGAAGAATAGGATCAAACCAGCAAGGGAAGGAGGCAAAGCTACTAGGCAAGTCAGGTGCCCTAACTGCAAAGAGTATGGTCACAGGGCTTCTAGCTGGAAATGTCCCCATACTGGAACTAAGAAAAGGTGGGCTTTCTCACATTTATGCTCTATATTCATTTTTTATAATATACTAACCCATGCTTTCTCTCTTGTAGGAAGAGAACAAGGAAGACTACAACCAAAGCTGGGAGGAAGAAGGCCAAGACAGGAACTGGTGCTGATGCAACTTTAACTCCAAGAACAAGAGGGGCGCTGGCAAGAGAAGCAGCAGCAAAAGCTAGGAGGGAGGCTGAAGAAGCAGAGCTGAAGGCAGTGACAGCAAGGGAAGCAGCACAAGCAGCAGTAAGAGAGGAATTACAAGCAACTAGAGATGAATTTGAGGCAAATTTCGCTTTGGAAGTTGTCCCACAAACTTTCAATCAATCTCCAACAGCTACGAGGTATTGTAGTTCTATTCTTCAACATGTACATGTGAATTTGAACCGTTAATTGCAGCTGTTAATGCATCTTTTTATTTCATAGGGCACTATTCCCTCAAGATGAGCTGCCAACTGAAGTTGTGCCCAAGAAAATAACACCGAAGAGGAAACAGTTGGCAACTAAGCGCAAGAAGACACCTAAGAAGTAAGAGGCAAAGAAAAGTGAACTTCTGGATGGTCTTGTAATGCGCAGACCATGAACTTCTGTGTTTTGTAATGGCCAAAAAAAACTTTCTTTTGCATGGCCATTTTATTATGGGGTGACTCCTGGATTGTCTTGTAGTGCCGAGACTATGAACTTGTGTGTTATGTAATGGCCAAATGAACTTTATTTTGCATGGCCATTTTATTGTGTAATGACTTCTTGATGGTCTTGTAATGGTCAGACCATGAACCTGTATTGTCATGTCATGTAATGGCGCCTACGTGCTTATGTGTTATGCTGCTGCCTTTGGGTGCCACTGAATTATTTTGTCTTGGCCACAATGTGCTCATTCATTGATTGGATAAATAAAACAGCTCATACATTCAAACAAAGTGCCAATACAATTGTCATTGAAAGATGAGTACATTTAAACAGATTTGACAACAATTGCCAATACTACAATCAATGAGGCCAGGGGCAGCGCCGCGTTATGAGAAGGAAATGAGGCCAGGGGCAGCGTCGTCATTTCGCCTGCCCATGCTGAGTCAGCGCCACTGTGTGAGCTGAGCTGGTCTGCCAGATGCTCAAATGTGGCCTAAATGAAAGAGTTATCATTTAAAGATGGTAAAAATGTAAGACACGTTATAAGGGTGAGAATCGGGTGATGGTCAACCATTATAATGGTAAAAATGTAAAAGCCCCTGTGCACTGAAGGTTTCCCAATCAAGAAGAAATTGCTTACGTGCTTATTTCAGAACTTGGCATTAGGGGCATGCTGAACTTACCATGTGGCAGCAGCAGCATCAAAATGGGAGAAGAATGATTTCTTTATTCTAAGATTTAATTCGGTTGTCAATGTAATCCAGAACTTTCTTCCACCCATTCAGTTAGTTGTGGGACGCTGGATTTTTCCTGTATCCTGTGTTTTTCTTGTGAATTTGAACTGATTCATGTGTTCCTACATTTCAAAGAGGCCCTAATGCAAGCAAGCTAGGGCCTGAATCTATGAATGGAGTGCTCATGAAGAGCGATGATGTTCTACCTTTTCTGAATTGCATGCCATTGAGCAGTCAACGCAGCTGCAAGTATCTAATTAGAGCTGACCCTGAATTGCAGGTTTGGTCAGATTAATTTCTGAGTTGTTGTTTATTCATAATTTTTGTACTGTATATGTGATAAGAATCTGCTACCTTCGATTGCATCATTGCACGCCAACTGTTGGTGGACTTCAGTTGTTTCTACTAATCTCTGGTTTATTTACTTTGTTTCTAACAAGCCAGAGGCGTAGTCTGCTTATATAAATAAATTAAATGATATATATTCTATTACCGCACCTGCAGTTGGGAAGGACTTCTATTGCTACCAGCTTCAGTGATATTGTAAGTATTTCTACCTGAACCAACACCCGTATTGGATAAATTATTGGATAATAGAATTTATCAAGGATTCAATCTCTCTGTAGCATGCATCCTCTGCTAAATCAATCAAGATCCCTCTTCAATGTGATTAGCACCCTTTATCTCTGCATGCTGTTAGCCAAATGGTATGCTGAAGCCTGAGAGTACTTTAGTGTATGGTTGGCCTTGTTAGTATCAACCGTACTCTATACATTCATGTATAAAGAAACTGGCGCTACTGAAGCTAACAAGCCCATCATTAAGTTTGTGCTTAAACTCTGCACATGCTCTGAAAAGAGCCATTACCATTTGCAGATAAAAATAGACACTAGGTGAATGTTGAAGGTCGACCATGCAACTGCAAGAAGGCAAAAAGAAGCAGCAACATAGGATGAGGAACAGTTCTGGTGCACTGAGCTTTCTGCAGTAGGTTTGCTCCTGCAGGAGAGTTTGCCCCCATGATCGAATAATTCAGCTTCAAGGTTTATCTCCTTTGGTTCAGCCCAGATTTATTATTAGTTCAGCCCAGATTTGGGGCTCCATGCCAGATTTGGGATTGCCCTTTATTTGTCTCAATGAAATCTGACAACATGTTTAGTACCTGGCCCTTGCATGCTTATATTGTTTAGTATATCTTCTATCAGCTGTTGGATTCATGGCAACAATTGATCAAAGCTGTCGACACCGAAGCAGGAGAGGAGGTGTCCTGGAAACCCTTGCCCCAGCCCCCCAGTGATGTTGCTTCAGCCCGCCATTTAGTTCCAGACTCTACAGCACCCGTGCTTCGAAGATGAGGTTCAAAGTCTTTTGGAAACTTGCTTGTCTGCGCGCACTGCCAGTTGAGAAGTCGTTCGAAATCCTTTGTATGCTGATAGTAACCACAAGCTCTTATATTTCTTACATTGTCACGAAGAATTCACTAATTTATACCCCTTTCTTGTAATAACAATTGCAATTGGTGATTTTAGATATGGCTAATGATAATGACGCATTGCAAGTCGGCCAGGATGTCACAAAGCTATCGTTCATCACATCCTTTTTAGTAAGTATTATTAGATGCATGTCATTGGTTGTTACTTGTTACCTTGTGACCTTGTTCTGTAAAGGAAACATGATCCATTCATTCTGTCTCCCCCAATCCATCATGTATGTTTTTGTTTATTTTCTTGCAGTTAGCATGTATGACATATGATTTTGCTTTAATCTTATTACATTAGAAACTTTATAGGTGCATTTTCCATTCAATTAGCAAAGTATGTTTCCTTTCATGTACTATAATGATTGGTTATTTCAGTTCCTTGTTCATAAGGTGAATGTCCTGCTGCAGTGAATTTTGAAAGTTTGTTAGACGAGCAAAGGTGAACATGAAGTCAGCACAGAGATATTGAGAGAAAATTTATTCTAGGGCATTCTAAACAATATATCTAGGTGAGCTGCTTCAAACCCTCAAGATGTCTTTCACTGAAATTTCAGCTTTATTATTTAGTCCCTCAAGTCAATTCAATAGTAACTGACATAAGTAAAAGATATTGTCCCTCAAGATATGGATATAAAGTATTGTGTGGTGAAATATATTATATGCTCTATTCATTCAACTTTATTTATGGCTATATACCACTGATTGTCCTGCAAGCTTTTATTGTGTTACATTGATTAGTTCTCATATTTTTTTTTCTAATGTCATTTGTCATATGAGATTGCTTTTGTTATTCTTTTTTTATTTGGTATCCTGGTCGAGAATGGTCCATTAATTGCTACTATTGCTACATTTGCAGTGACAATGATTTGGCATGCATATCTTGTTTGGATGCATCATTTTACAGAATGCTGCCCACCAGAATAGCTTTCAACTTTTAGAAATTCAGGGCTTTGCCAAATCTTTTTCTTTATGACTTGATCAGTAGCATAGTATCGTTTTAGAAAATTCAATGAATTTAATTTCAGCTTTGTCCGTGTTTTCCGTCAAAATTCTGCGTTTCACCGATTCAGTGAATTCAGTGTTTCCTCTAAAATTTAGTGTTAGCTTCCGGTGACTTCAGTGTTCTCCAGAATTCTGTGTTTTCCTCTAAATGCAGTGAATTCACCAAATCAGCAAATGCAGATACCTTATTTTAATTTAGTACAGCCCAGATTTGGGGTTCCATGCCAGATTTGGGATTGGGATGGATGCAACTTTGCAAACGGCCTTAACCAGTGACTGAGGCTCTGAATACAGTGAAGATTGTTTTCATTTAATGTGTGCAATTTTCAGTAAGAAATAAATTATTTGATTTATATTTTTTGTTTGGTGAAGTTTTCAGCTGCAACAGATGAAGAAGCATTTCCCACATGTATTTGCACCTGCAATTCAGCAAGAGGAGCCGAAGCTTTGTTAATACATGCAGTTTAGAGCTGCGTTAATACCAAAACTATTGCTATTGCTACTCCTGCTTCTTGGCCAACTGGAGGTTACAATTTTAGTGCATATATCCGAAGAGTTTATCTCTGAGATTGATTTAGTGTGCTGCTGGCTTCTGCTGCTATTGGAGAGAAAAAAGGCTAGCTGGGGTGACTCATCTGCTCCTGGTGCTTGATGGCAGGAAGAAGGAAGAGCTACTGGTTGCTGCTAAGGTGTCGGTGGAGATAAGAATAGAGAGGAGGAGGTGTGCTTGCCTATTTGGAGGAAGAAAAAGAAAGAAGCTAGCTTTGGGGATTGCTTGCTCGATGGAGTGGAATCGATCGGGTACTAGGAACCTCTGGTCCTTTCTTTTTCGTGTTTGGTGTTGGGCGAAAAAGGGATCCTATCTTTGAATGGGCATTTTAAATGGTAGAATTTGGGGGAAGTCTTAGTCTAGGTTAAGAGTTTGACATAAATTCAGCTTTTTTTACGTGGAAAAAGGCGCATCAAGAACTTCGATTTTGTAATCAGTTCAGTGTATGTTTCTTCCATTTTTGCCATTGGGGTGGTGATGGGGGGAATTCTTCCTCACAAGCATCTGAACTGAGCAGTTGATGATTTGAGTGGTTGTGTGCAAGATGGGGACCTGGTGAAGCTGCACATATATGATCCCAGCTTGGGGATGACCGAACAGCTCTTGGCGCAAATTGATGATCCTCGGCATGACCATTGAGGCGATTTGGTGACCATTGTTGGTTCTTTTTTCCTTCTTCCTGCTGCTCACTGTGTATATGAGATTTGCCTAAGAAAGAATTCTTTGATCGGGCCACGATTGGAAATATTTAAAATGAAAGTGTTTGTATGTTTGCCTATTTCAAATATTTGTTAGGAAAAATCACACTTTTGCTTTATCTCAGCAGGGTAGCAGAGGAGCAAACTATTGGGGAAAAAGAGAGCGAAGGGTACGTTCAGTTGCTAAATAACTATTGAAGAAATAGATTCCTGTAGGTGTAATTCATTGTGTAATGTACATCATTGCACACATTATGTTTGTCATGGCATAGTGGGTAAATATTTGTGCCACAATCTGGCAAAAAATTAGGGGAGATGTATTGCTGGATTATGGATTCTTGGCAAGGCAAATTGTGTGGATCAGAGGTGGAAAAAGACATCCTTTTGTTTTAGCTTTGGATTGTAAAAGCATGCCATTGTTATTGTTGGCCGTGCACCACACTTCCTCTCGGAGTATGGCCTTTAGAATGGGTTATCTAAAATATGAAGAAGGGTGGCCTTAGTATACCAGTCCTATATGAAGCAAACTGATAATTCAAAGAGATGGTTAGTTCTAAAAAGTCGAGGAATCAATTAATCTTGTTATGATGATATGAACTTTTATGTGTGTATGCACAAATGTACAATACTATAAGTGCATACCCTGATGATTGCAAACCATCAATGAGAATTTTGGCCATGCATAAAATTCAATTTGTAGTATTGACATTCCGAACATCACGCTCGTATTATCGTTTTTTCTGTAACAATACAAATGTTCATGCTCAAATTATCAGGGCATTATTTGTTCCCGTTGCAACGCATGGAAAGGTCTATACAATAGATTTGGTGAGCCTGCGACGCCGTGTTCTCTGTGAAAGTGTTAATTTCACGAATTTTGTTTTTTTGGATTAAATGACACATTAACGTCGGTATTTAATTTCACAGCATTGTTATCTTATCGTGCGATCCGTGTGGTTTTAGTACAAAAGTTTAGTTGTCCCATAGCAATGCACGGACACACTACATAGTTTATAGTTATAAACCTAGAGTTTAGGGACCACCAACATACTTTCCATTTTAAAGAAGTAATAATAATTGCATGTTTTTTCTTTATTTTTCTTTACTGTAGACACTTAAACACCCCCCACACACACTCACCCACCCACACACGCGCGCACACACACGTGCACACACCAGGGAGAGAATAGCACCGTTAAATTCTGAAATAGATCTAAAACAATCAAGCATTCGTGACCAGTTAAAAGACTTAAACATATGTGGACAAGTTCTAGCTACCACAAAGAAGTTAACTCAGTTCACTCTACATTTACTTTCTACTAGGGTGAATTTATTATTCCTTTAGTAGTATGTAGCTAAAGTCTGGGTCAACGGTGAGGTATTTATAATAACTAGTAAAAATGCCCGTGCGTTACAACGGGAATAAAATAATAGCCGGTCATAGATAATACACAAAGATATAATTCAATGGTAGCAACATCATTGGCAACTGTGCCTTTGCAAGCGATACTTAGTTCAACCAATAGTACATATAAACGTTTGAAATTGGATGGAAGATGGTGCAACATAATAGGCTTACTTTGACTAATAGCACTTCTGTCACATCTTTGGAAAAATGTAGGGCCCTAGCAAATGTGAATGTACTCCCTGCATGTGGTTGGCTGACAAAGTTTATCTGAGCATCCATTAGTTCAACAAAACATTTGCTGATGGTTAATGCAATTTCAGTACCACTCCTGCGTGAAAAGTGTAGACACCTTGGCTTGGGCATCCAATGGTGTGAACATCATAGGGCATTTCATTTGAACATCATAGGCCATTTCATTTTTCTCATAAGAAAGCAAAAATTTGAAGCTTTCCCAACTATTTCAGCTATCAGCAGCTTCAAAACCACTTGTATTGAGAGAAACACCGGTTGCTACAGGGGTTTTTTCATCTTTATATGCATTCATCCCATTAGCCACTTGCTCAACTTTGGCTTCTGTTGCAAGATAGAGATCTGCAATATAAACTTGTTCAAAAATATGTCCATGTTCCATGAACTATCAGTGCAAGCAAATATAAATCCTAATTGCGAAAACTTGGTTTTATTTCACCAATCGAAACAGATCAACTGAACCCTGAGAAGTTGGATAATGTGAGCAGACGGATTAGTAAGAAAGGAATAGAATTAAAGGAGAAATATAACTGAAAACATAAACATAAACATGTTCGTGCTTCGCTATGGGGTGGTTTTTGGCTCTACATAGCAGTATTAGCTGCTTGACAACTGTAAGATGCAAAAGGCACCAAACCAAAATGTTACTAAAATAAATTTAAAAAAAACAAGCACGGGCAATCATTATAACTTCTTAAAGCTCTAGGACCTCGCAGCATGAGATAAAAGACAAACCTTTCAAATCTTTATTTTTACATCCCTCAAGCAGTTGAAAGCAGCAACTGGAAATCCAACAGAAGCTGAGAATACATGGCTCAAGAACCAAGCTAACAATCTTGAAGCAAATCTGCAAATAATAAACCACATATCAATGCAGCATAGTTGTACCTTTGAATGATTACCTCCTGCAGAGGTTAATACTAATGTGCTAGATTGAAATATTGAAGAATTAAAACGAGCTTGATTTGATTTTTCTGATAGGAGCTAGAGTCCTCGTTTGATTAGATTCCAATCCAATTCCGATTACAACTTGTTCGAACAAAACCATGTCTTCTGCAGTTGCGCCTCCACCACTTTACAAGAAGCAACTGTATATGTCCCATTGTTGTAACGATATGGTGCTAAGTGCAAATAGATGGTTTTAACTCATGAAATACCTGACCAGATACTCACTAATCACTCATCAGGTGTTGGGCCAATCTTAAGAAATCGCTAGGTGCTGATACTTTTCTTGTTCCTGGAAGAAAGGGAATATTCCAATTTCAATTCTAAAAGGGAATATTTCAATTTCAATTCTAAGTCTTGGACAAGGTATAAGAGTTTTTGCATATCTTGTTTTACATGTTTTTTTTCAGATTGCAAGTATTGTGACATGAAAAATTTTAAAAGAAGAGGAAGAAATAGAATCTTGAATAAACCTTGCGAACAAGCAGAAAGCAAGGAGACCCTGTCACTTTGTGTCTGCCTATCGGGCGAGATCTGGATTCATGAATTTGTGTACTACGAGATTAGGAGCACCCGGTGGCAACTCTCCACAAAGATTAATGCATCTTCCTTTCACAAAGATCCTCGAACTATTAATAACAGGGAAAAAGAAAGTAGTTTATGTCGTCGCACCTAGGATAACCTTAATCCGAGCCGCTCTGTTCACTCAGATTGAGATTCCGAGCATCCAAACAATGCCACTCGGCAACACCTCCTCTTCCAATCCAGCCCAACATCCCCACCTTCTCCACCGAAGCAGCAGAGCTGCAATTACTTCCTTCATCCCCAATGTCGCTCATCGTGAGGGAGGGACGCAACGCAAGCCATTGCCACTGACACATTGGTCCTTCTGTAGGAGTCCGCCGAGTACTGCAGTCAGATCTAGGTCCATCCGTTGTCAAGGTTGCGTCCTTCCCTCATACTCCATCCAAATTTGGAGGCACCTGGGGAGCTCTTTTTTTTATAACTAGTGGAAGGTGCGCGCCCTCGCGCGCGTCGGTGAGCACATGAAAGTTTTTGAAGACGGCCAAAATGTGTTGCGACACAGATTGAGATGAGTAATTATAGAGGTAAATATATGCTAAAATTGTATATTTATATATACACGATGGTGCATAGGTATATATTACATCCGGTTTTTGACACGAGGCTACTAATTTTCATCTTTTGGAACAAAGCTTGAGCAGCGAAGAGAACAAAAATAGACACGCGCTAACAGCATATCAAATTGAGGATGCAAAGAATAATAGAATACTAAGCAGGTGGAACATACAGGCGTTTATCGGACAACCAGAATCTTATCAAGATAGAGCAGCCAGCTAGCAATAGAACCCCCTTACTCGAATCCGTAGCAGAAACCTATAAATGTTTTGAAATATCAGAAACCATGTTGTCCTAAAGTGCTTTGTAAGCCGTCAATGGCAACCGAAGAATAATCGAGTAGCAACACAATGGAGGTGGCTATAAATAGAGAAAACAACACAATGTCATTCATACGTAGGGAGATAGAAATTGAGTAAATCGTAGAAACGAAATTTGTAACTTGTCCACTTATATGACCATTTATAACCTGTCGACATATATGAATTTCTAAGAATCCATGGTAGGTGCTAAAAATTATCAAACTGGAACAATATGTTCCTGACGGTTCCAAGTATTTGTAGGAATTTATCCATATATGTTTTAGGATTTGCTTTATCTGTGAATTAACCAAGAACATGAAATGGGCAGATTCCTTTTTGAGCTGTTTAATTTTCTCAGCAATGATCTGAACTCTAAGGTGTAGATCAGCATAGTCACAAGAAGGGGAGGTCACATGTCACCCATACAATTCCTCTATTTTTACACTACAACTAATAGCTTGTAAAGAACATTTAGGTGATGTTGTGGCTTCCTACACATTACCTTACCTGTTAATAATTTTTTTTACTCATACTCAGCCCATGTTCCAGGCCTACAGTTATATGCACCATCAATATATGAAGTACTATTCCATCAAGTTGAAAGAACTCTAAACATGTATAACTGTAAAAAAGAAATTTTCAGAACAAGATTATGGCAGAGTGTACCAAAAAAACATGCGCTTTCTCTAGCATTTAGATCATTTAGATCTCGATATTTGTTCTCCTCGTGCTTTTCTTCGTCCAAAGATTATTCCGTAGATGATCTCTGTTCAAATAAACAATGCAGCCATCTTCAGCAATGTATTGACCATTTATAACTTGTCAATTTATATAAATTTATAAGAACCCATGGTAGGTGCTAAAAATCATAAAACTGGGATAATATGTTCCTGGCAGTTCCAAATATTTCTAGAAATTTACACATAATATGTTCCTGACAGTTCCAAAAGAATTGTAGAAATTTTCACATAATATTCAGAAAATATTGAAATCACCAAGAAAAATCTAAAATTAAGTAGGAAATGAAGAGACACAATGTAGCATTATGGAGAGGTTCTTAAATTTTTTTTTCTAAGATCATAGGAACAGAGTCTATTACCTTCTATTCGTTACCACTGGCCATGAACTGTGAAAATGGATAGGAATCGAAGCTATCGCGCATTTCCACAAAAATATTTTCACGCGCACATATAAATAATGGCAAGAAGTTTCATGACAAGCTCCAGCACCGCAGACCTACAGCACATTCAGAGATGAGGTCGTACCTAGAGACAATTTAAAATAGGTTGAGAGACCAATATGATGTAGCTGACACTGGAACACCATTCCAGTTTCCTTCCTGTACATAGCAGTGTGCCACTAATTTCCAAAATATTATGTTAGCAAATTACATGACAAACATATTAAAATAGGGTGAACGGTATACCATTTACAACATAATAGTCCTTACAGCCAGCAAAGTTCAAATTGAGACTATTGAGTTAGGGACCTATTTTATATAATTTTTTAGCAAACACGTTAAAGCCTGAAAATGCAATCTATTAGATTAAATAGAAGCAAATTGAAATGCACTGGCAGACTAAAGAAAAAACTGTGCAAAGAGGGATTCTTAGGTACAACCTGCTTGGAAATTGCATACAATAGTTAAGATCCTGCATTATTACCTGTAAAGAATATGATAAAATATTAAAATGCAGTTCCCAGAGGTAAAATTTAGAAGGCAGCTAAGATAGCTACAATCTACAATGCAAATTGGGAACTGGCAAGATTAATTCATAGGAACTGTGACCGAACTACCTTTCCTTCCATGCTTGCCTCGTTATACATCTGCTGCTTGTCATGCACATTGGACGTTCTACCGCAGGTGGCTGTCCTTGCCATCTACAAATTGTAGATTGATCAGACAACACATTACCTCAATCAAGAATCTAAAAAACAATGTCCATCATCAAATTAGTTGCTGCTAGGTGAAGAGTATCATACCGTACCTTGCTTGTACTTCAGGAATTGATTGGTAGAGGTAAAAAATAGAACAAAAGATTCAAAGTTATCATGGCCTGAGCTGTGATGGTTAATTTTATCTAATGTATGAGTGCCATGCTCGCAAAAAAAGTATGAGTTCCATGTAAAAAAAAATCTCATTTTCCCTATGGGAATGAGGTAAAAATTTTAAACAACAACGTGAAACTCGGTGGCCTGCCATCCCGTCTGAGTTTCATACGATACTTTGGGGGACAGGAGAGGCTAAACTATTAGCTCCAAGCAAGCGATTTTTACATAACTTTCAGCAAAACGAAATAACTAATGTGGTCCACAGGTGACCTTCATGTATTTGGTGAATATTAATGTTGGCTGCTTTGTGTGTACTTGTAGATGGGAAAAATACTACCAAGAAGTGAAAGAAGAGAGAAAGATCTGTGAACACCCATGGCACTTGGCAGGTTTAGAGAGGAGCAAGTATGAGACTGGTCCAACAAGCACTGGGAATGTATCATTGCGAAGCTGCATGAGTGGCAAAAAAAGAAGGTCTGCAGGCATTATTTTTCATAAAATAAATTAGCGTGCCCCTTCCTTTACAGGTTGAAAATCACCAACATATAAGAAAAAAAGACTACTGCAGGGGATCCTATCATATTGCTATTAAACTTACATACACAGTAGAATGTGTGAAGCTGCAATCGAACAGAGTGTGGGCGCTGCACAGACCCAAAGGGCGGCCCTATAAATGTTAGACACGATCCATTATAGAAGGAAATGCAACTATGAGACTCTAAACCCTGTAGTACTCCAGAAAGCACATGATGGAGTACCCAAAGGGGAAAGAAAAGAAAACACCTTCAACTGAATGGGATGGAAGGAACAGGCGCAACACAGTAGAGGTAGATAGCCGATGTAAACCGCCCTATCAATTACTATGAAAGAAACGGACTATCAATTAGCCTGAAACAAACAGACACACGATTTGGGGGAATTTTTCCACAGGAAACCAAGAAAAAATTAGAGTGAAAGTTTTTTTTGTCAAAGGAAGCTTGTTGGGGTTGTTTATTTTGTCCCTGTAATTTCTGGTAAACAAGGATGTGTTCAAAAAGAGAGAGCAGAGGCCAGCTTTAGCCACACTTGCAATGGAGATCAATCATCGACTATAAACAGGACAGGACCAAGGATACATACACTTGCGTTTGAGATCAATCATCAACCACAAAGGATAGCTATTGAGATCAATCATCAATTGTAAACAGTTCATGACAAAGAAAATAACCATAGCTGGGAGGTAGGCTGCAAAACAAGCAAACTTACCTAAGCAGCAGAATATGTGAAGCGGCAATGGAACGGAGTCTCGGCGCTGAACCCATGCAGAAGATGACCCTATAAATTTGGAATCAATAGATTAAATAGCACATATGAACACATCTTAGTTGCTAAGATGCAAACAGAGAGTCAATAAGGTGACTCATAGAACACTCCCCATCAGTTGAACCATATATTCATATACTGGCAAAGGATGAAGAGCGTGCAATTTCGCAGGCATTAGTTGAAAGCGGCATTAGTTGACAGACAAATAATTTCGCAGGCAACCAAAGCAGCATTAGTATGCACAAAAAAAATAGCAGCCATGTAACAAAGGTTCTGAACATAGCTGAATCTTATCCCAGAAGGATGCATGAATACACGAACCTCTTGTGGACTGGCCATGCTTGACAGAGCGTACCAAATCAGGAACCTGCAATAAACAAATCGAGGTACGTCTAAAAAATACGAAGGCACAAAATTGAAATATAGCCATAGGAGCACCTCATCTGGCTGTACATGCTAGAGGGAGAGAGAGAAAGGAGCCGGGGGCGGGTTCGGCGTGCCAGAGAGAGAGGAGTCGGGGGCGGGTTCGGCGCTGGGCGCTCCCGACCTAGGGTTTGTTGTAGCACAAGAACGGACGCGGGCTAGAGAAGGATGCGGCGCCAGGGGGCAGCCACGCTGGCGGCCGGCCACCGGCAGGGTCCGGTGAAGCTGCGCCATGACCGGGGACAGCCACCGCCGGCGGCGACACGCGGTACAGCGGTAGAGGCCGGGGAGCGGTGGCACAGCCCGGCAGCGTGGTGAGGCGGCGGCGCTTGGCAGACCGGCACGTGGGGAGGTGGAGGAGGAGGACGAGGGCTGCCGCAGCCGCGCCGTGCCGCTGGCGCCGGTGGCCGCCCTGGCCGCGTGTCGGGAGAGATGAGGAGAGGGAGGGAGCGGACGAGAGAGAGAGCGAGGAAGGGGAAGGAGAAGCAGAAGTTTAGGTAAGGAAAATCAGAAGCTGGGTATTATATTTGTTTCGCTGGATTCTGAGAAGAAGCCGTAGAAGGTAAATAAGAGCGTGAAAAAATCGAAGAAGCCGGAGAGGACGACGGGAAGCTGATCTGAACGATAATCAGCTTTAAGAGATTTGGGCCATCGATTCGAAGATCCAACGGACGAAAAAAATTAGAGTGACGTGACGGCTGCTTCCTTTTGGAGGAGCTGTCGCTCCTTTTACAGGTTAAATTGCCGACAAGATAAGGAGCGTTGTTTGGGTCATGGAAATTAAGATTCGTAGCCTGCAAGATCAGGATATCGCAATGGCAACTTTCAATTTTAGTTTCAACAAAGATCTCTAATATTTATATTTAAATAGGAAAAAATAGAAGTTCGTGTTCAACTTACCAGGAATTATTCTTATCTGAGCTAGATTCTTCTCTTTCTATTCGATTCCAATTCCATCTAGGTGTGCCGATGAAGCATCCGGTGATGCCATGTATGGCGGCCATGGCGTCGGTGGTTTCTCCAAGACAGCGAGGAGGCGAGGAGTTACCCAAGGCCATGCTCTTCTTTTTCCCTTGCCGTCAGCGCTAAAAATTCTTCCATCGCCACTCGTGTAGTGGGGCTGTCATGGCCGGCCGCCGTCGCGGCATCTCCACCGCCAGGACGAGCATCGGCAAACTCGCCCGGTCACTGCAGTGCTGCGTGCTACTACAGCTGGAGATCGGCTTCTGTCGGCCGCCGCCGCCGCCATGGCCCTGTGTGGGAAACTTTCTAGTGGCCTGTGGTGGTACGGGGGAGCGGTGGTGCCATGCAGCCATGCGGGTAGAAGGTGAGCCAGGAGCAGCGGTGGCGCGGAAGCAGCGCGGCGGCGGTGGGGGCGGGAAGCGAAGCAGCGACGGCGCGGGAAGATGACAGGACGGAGCCACGGAGGCGTTGAGCGGCGGCGGCCTGAGGAATTTTTGTTTTTTTAACCGAGTGACGTGAGGACATGAGGAGTGGGCCGGTGGGCTAGAGGTGAGCGAGTGGAACGGACTGTTGGCGAAATTGAATGGGCTGGTCGAAAAAAATAGGCCTGAAATTTTGCCTCTTTATTATTAGGTATAGATTTTATTAATATTATAAGATGTGTCTTTTAGTATTTTGACATCCGGGCAAGTTGTGTGTGCATTGTTTCCTTATTTTTAATGTGCATACATATGTTCATAAGAGGGATGTGCTACCTTGGTGTTAATTTGTGAGAGTCTGTATATACACTCTGAAAATAAAAGCAACAAAGCACGTCAATGTCCTTACTCATTGAGAGCGTCTCTTGTGCTCCCACCCCTCTCATGCTCCCATATATGTTTAAAGAACCCATCAAAATGTGCAAGAAAAAAAATCAACAAAAAATGTGAATGGGTAGATGATGCAAGTTAAGAAGCATGCTCATGAAAAAAAAATTGAGGATGAAGAAAATTGTACTAGGAGGAACAAAAAAGAGAAAATCAGCATGTAGATAGCTGCGGGTTGTGATCCACATGAACAGTGCACCTGGCCCATTAAAGAAACGAGGTGTATTTAGGATATTTTTTAGGGAGTGGAGAGAAGTCTTCCTATCTACTAGTAGTTAAGAAAATAAAATCTAGATTTACACTCTGAATTTCACGTCCGCCGGACGAGGCGAGGCCATAGGCAATCAAAACAAAGAACTAAACATTTAAACCTATATATTTATTTTCTTATTTTTCAAATCACTAGACATGCTAATTTTTTCGTCTTTCCATAACATTTTATTCATCCTCAAATTTTTGCATGAACATGCATCTTTGCATCATCCATTCTCATTTTGGCTGATTTGTTTTCACACAAACTTCGATGGTTTTTTTTAAGGTGGGAGCATGAGAGGGGTGAGATAGTATAGGAGACGTTCTCCGCCCTTAGGAAACCTCCAATAGGTAGCTCTAAGCTAATATAAGATGCCACATTTAAGGAGAGAGAGAAACCAAGAACCTTTGAACTAGCGGGGAGATAAAAGCTAAGCTGTGTCAGCGTCTCAATGCATGAGAACATAGCCCTTCTATCTCTCTCATCCTAGGAGAGAATATATAAATAAATATACATGTATATTATATAGGATAAGATGGCATCTAAGAGGTGGTATATGACTCTTTTTTCGTGAGCATATACATTGCACGTGTTCCATGAAGAGGGATGGAGAAATTGCAGTACAGCTAATGGCGTCTAGCCTCCGTCTAGGATGACGTGAGAGATGGCTTAGAAGAGGATAGAACGCCTATAGAAACCTAGAGTTTAGGGACCACCAATATACTTTCCATTTTAAAGAAGTAATAATAATTGCATGTTTTTTCTTGACTTTTCTTTACTATAGACACTTAAACACATGCACACGCGCACAGACACACACACCCCCTTAGCTCTATGGTACCTCCGAAAAACTAATCGGGTAGATCTCAAAATTGATAAAAGGTACATCGAAAGAATAGTACCGTTAAATTCTGAAATAGATCGATCTAAAAAAATTAAGCATCCGTAACGAGTTAAAGACTTAAACCTATGTGGGCAAGTTCTAGCTACCACATAGAAGTTAACTCAGTTCGCTCACTTTATACTAGGATGAATTTATTATTCCTTTAGTAGTAGCTAACGTGTTGGTCAATGGTGAGGTATTTATGATAATTTTATTAATATTATAAGATGTGTCTTTCAGTATTTTCACATTATTCCGGGTAAGTTGTGTGTGCATTGTATTTTTATTTTTAATGTGCATACATATGTTCATAAGAGGGATGTGCTACCTTGGTGTTAGTTTGTGAGATTCTTATATACACTCTTAAAATAAAAGCAACAAAGCACGTAAATGTCCTTACTCAGTGAGAACATCTCTTGTGCTCCCACCCCTCTCATGCTCCCATGTTTAAAAGAACCATCAAAATGTGCATGAAAAAATCAACAAAAAATGTGCATGGGGGTATATATGATGCAAGTTAAGATGCATGCTCATGAAAAAATCGAGGATAAAGAAAATTGTACTAGGAGGAACAAAAAAAAAAGAAAATCAGCATGTAGATAGCTGCGGGTTGTGATCCACATGAACAGTGCACCTGGCCCATTAAAGAAGCGAGGTGTATTTAGGATATTTTTTTAGGGAGTGGAGAGAAGTCTTCCTATCTACTAGTTAAGATAATAAAATCTAGATTTACACTCTGACTTTCACGTCCGCTGGACGAGGCGAGGCCATAGGCAATCGAAACAAAGCAACTAAACATTTAAACCTATATAAATTTATTTATTTTTCAAATCACTAGACTAATTTTTTTTCTCCTTCCATAACATTTTATTTTATTCATCCTCAAACTTTTGCATGAACATGCATCTTTGCATCATCCATTCTCATTTTGGTTGATTTGTTTTCACACAAACTTCGATGGTTTTTTTTATGGTGGGAGCACGAGAGGAGTGAGAGAGTATAGGAGACGTTCTCCGCCCTTAGGGAACCTCCAATAGGTAGCTCTAAGCTAATATAAGATGCCACATTAAGGTGAGAGAGAAGCCAAGAACCTTTGAACTAGCAGGAAGAGAAAAGCTAAACTGTGTCAGTGTCTCAATGCATGAGGAACATAGCCCCTTCTCTCTCTCATCCCAGGAGAGAACATATAAATAACATATACATGTATAGTATATAGGATAAGATGGCATCTAAGAGGTGGTATATATATGATTCTTTTTTCGCGAACATATACATTGCACGCGTTTTCATGAAGAGGGATGAAAAACTTGCAATACAATGGCGTCTAGCCTCCGTCTAGGATGACGAGAGAGAGAGAGAGATGGCTTAGAAGAGGATAGAACGCCTATAGAACCATCTAAAGCTAAGTCGATATTACATGATTGAAGCAAGGTAGTAAACGACCCGAGCAGTCCATCAAGCATGTAATAACATGGCCAACCTAAGTCGCACTCAATGGCGACCAGGGAATAACGACTTCCGCGATGCAACTATTCTCGTTGACGACCAGGAAACTACTCTCGTTGGAACTTGGCGAACGTGTGTTGACATCCAACTCGATCCACAGGTCCACACACGTACTTCTCATGCCCCACTTTTTCAGTACTAGCACTTTCCTGGTTGGACCTCTGGTTTGGTTGCACTTGTACGTGCTTTGATTTTGGCCGCCAGCCTGCTGCTTCAGCTGCTTCTTACTACTCTACGCACGCTTCACATGACAGAGATATAATAGTATATATCAGTTGCGTTGAAGGACTGTTTTTTTTACAACAAACAATTTCATTAATTAGCAGCAACGTGCTGCAAGTATGATTACATCAGTCAATTCTACATATTGTAGAGCTTGAATAACAGAGCATTGGGAGAGACGATGTTCATAAGAACACAAGGTTTCTAAGTCTGAAGCCTGAGAGTTGAGTGCTTGGCGCGCTAAAGCATCCGTCGTGATATTGTGGTTCTTGCTGATCTTGAAAACTCTGGATGATATGGTTCTGGAATGGTTGTGAAAACTTTGGGTGAATGGCTTAATTCTCCAATCAGGAGGGGTGGAGCGATCTGTCATGTTGAGGAAGTGCATCAGCTGTTCACAATCCGACAAGAAGTTGCAACCATTGATATTCAATCTGTGAATGACTGAGGCAGCAAGTGCCAGGCTAGCAGCCTCGGCCATGAGCACAGAGGTGCATGCCACCAGTCTGGCCTTGATGTAGATAGACTAGATTGGATGCGCCTGGGAATTCAGTATGAAGACGCTGAGACCTGCCGTCCTTGGCTGTGGAACTGGTTGATCCGGCGTAGTAGATGCATCGACATAGCAACTAGTACCTTGTAGAAGAGCTGGTATAGCAATTCGGTACTTGTTCATCATGTGAACCTGATTCAAGGAGGTTGCCGTACCTGATGGAGCATGCGCTGAATGTCCTGGCTGATCAGAGTGAACTTGGAGTGTGTCTGTAGAGGGAGTGGGTGCTGCATCACGAGCTGCTGCTCCTGCATTGGAAATTTGCATACCTTGTGGAGCAGGGGTGGACTGAGTTGCCATGGCTCTGATCGATGTGGTTGAAGCCAGCGGGAGAATTGCCTGGGTGTGAGTGTTTATATGGGCAACTGCTGCATTGTGTACATGCACAGGGGTCCAAGTTTTCTGGTGGAAAAGTTTGTCATTTTTAGCCTTCCAGATGTACCACAAGGTGATTGCCTGTAAATTTCTTTCGTGGTGCAGATGCCGTTCTTGGCAGGTGTCCATAGAAGAATATCTTGCTTATCAGAAGGAACAGGACGAACCGAGGCAATGTCCTGTACTGCTAAATTGTCAAAGGTATTAGTCAAAAGATGCAGATTCCAAGTATGAGAATTGGGGAGCCAAAGGTCAAAGGCAGTGGCTGGTAGTGGTCTAGTGGTGACCGGTAGCAGTAGATGATCATGGATGGACTCCCAGACTGGGCACCATGGAGTTGACCATATCGAGGTGTTACCTGCATGTATCTGAAAAAAAAACGTGTTGGTACATAGATCTTTTTTAACCTGCATGATAGATAACTAGAAAATGGACCTTGGTCCAGAATTGCTATCAGTCAAAAGGAGGAGCTATGAAAGTATTTAGATTTAAGAACCGCACTTAGAAGCGGGTTCTTGACCGTTGTTGTTCCTTGCCGCAGCTTTCACATGCAAGAGTCTGGTGATGGATGTGACTGATGAAGCCTCTACCTAGGGCCTTGAGCACCCTTTTTTTGACGAGGCTCCAACCAATGAGGTTTACGTTGTTTGCTTTCCAAATTAAGTAGTCGTGGCTTTTGATAGGGGCCTTGTTCGGCTGGCTGGTTGCCAGCCAGCCAGCAGTGTTTTTCTCTCACACCAGTTCAGCACCAGCCACCAGCCACCAGCCAGCCAGCAGTATTTTTCTCTCACAATAAATCAGCCTCAGCCACCAGCCACCAGCCAGCCGAACGAGGCCAGGAATCGTCATTGATTGACATGTTGTTTGGACTTTTCAGTGGAATACTCATCCATTGCCAAACATATAAGACTACGTTGTGGCTACGTTGTGCCCACGGCCCTCCGCCCTTGACCGTCCATGTTGCTAGCGGGAGGCGGGTTGGAATACTTTCCTTACTAAACTAATAGATCTAGCAAGTTAACAGAATAAATAAAAACCTTAAATTTTGTTCTTGTGCAACAGTATGCTATAATAGCTTCCTAAATAATTATGCGTTGGGAACCATGAACTATTTCTAACTAACAAAACTTTCTCATTTGGAACCCTTTATTTTTTTTAATTTACTCATGCTTCCAATTTACTTAGATATAGAGTTCCTTTAGACTACCAAAACTTAGGAGTTAAAGAGAATATTTGGCATCTTTTTATTTTTATTAAAGAATTTTTTTACTAAATTATTGGAGGATACTTTTTTACTTAAAAAAATAAAAATAAAAGGTTGTTTTTATCAAACTCGGAGCGCCACCTGTGATCGCCAATCTGCCCATCGCCGAGGACGTTGTATGTCACACCGAAACAAACGAGCATGCAGTCGCTGGTCGACCGGCCGGTGTCGCGAGTCGCAGACTCAGGGCTGTTTTGTTTCATTTTTTTAAAGTTTAACTCCCATCACATCAATGTTCCCTCAAATATATGGAGTATTAAATGTAGACTAATTGCATGCATATCGGTACAGATTAGGAGTAATTTACGAGACGAATCTATTAAGCCTAATTAGTCCAAGATTAGAAACTTTTTATCAAATAAGACAAAAATACTACAGTGTTTATTAAACTTTAACTCCTCAAACCAAACCCTCTCTCAAATGGTCTTTTTCGGTGTGCGACTTGAAGCAAGCGGCCGTCTTTGTCGTATGTCACACCGAAACAAACGAGCATGCAGTCGCTGGTCGACCGGCCGGTGTCGCGACTCACAGACATATGGTGTGTTCACCTCGCGAAAAGCAGGTGAAAAAGTTACTGTAGCATCTTTCGTTATTATTTAGTAAAATTTGTCCAATCATGAACTAACTAGGCTCAAAAGATTCGTCCCGATATTTACAGACAAACTATGCAATTAGTTATCTTTTTTACCTATATTTAATGCTCCATACATGCGTTGAAAGATTTGATGTGATGGATGAAAGAGAAAATATTTTGGGTTGAGATGGGGAAATGAAAAGGCCTTTGATGGTCTTTTTCGGTGTGCGACTTGAAGCAAGCGGCAGAGTCTTTGTCGTATGTCACACCGAAACAAACGAGCATGCAGTCGCTGGTCGACCGGCCGGTGTCACGAGTCGCAGACTCAGATGGTCTTTTTCGGTGTGCGACTTGAAGCAAGCGGCAGTCTTTGTCGTATGTCACACCGAAACAAACGAGCATGCAGTCGCTGGTCGACCGGCCGGTGTCGCGACTCGCAGACTTAGATGGTCTTTTTCGGGCCTTGTTCACTTCCCCGTCCCAACCCAAAATATTTTCTCTTTCATCCATCACATCAAATTTTTCGACGTATGCATGGAGCATTAAATGTAGGTAAAAAAGATAACTAATTGCATAGTTTGTCTGTAAATATCGGGACGAATCTTTTGAGCCCAGTTAATCCATAATTAGGCAAATTTTGTCAAATAACAACGAAAGATACTTTTCAACTATTTTCGCGAAGTGAACACACCATCGTGTGCGACTTGAAGCAAGCGGCAGAGTCTTTGTCGTATGTCACACCGAAACAAACGAGCATGCAGTCGCTGGTCGGCCGGCCGGTGTCGCGACTCGCAGACCTAGGCCTGTAGATGCCTTTAAATTTTTAAATTTTTACTTTTCGTTTCGTTATATCAAATCTTTAGACACATGTATGAAACATTAAATATAGATAAAAATAATTAATTATACAGTTTGGTTGTAAATCACGAGATAATTTTTTGAGCCAAATTAGTCTATAATTGGACACTAATTGCTAAATACAAAACAAAAGTGTTACAGTAGCCAAATTTCAAAAGGTTTTTTACATCTAAACACCCTTTAGATGAAAACGGACGGAATTTTTCCCGTACCGTCCCGTTCCGTTTTCTACATTTTCCCATCCGTTTCCGTATTTGCGAAATCCCGTTTTCGTATTTGCGGAAGTAGAAAATGGTGTTTTCCGTCCGTTTCCGAGTAATCCCGTTTTAATACGAAATAGACCCGTATTTATCCTGTTTTTATTCCGTTTTCAATCTATGCTCAACATGTTCAACAATTACATGTCCTTATGTTACGTTAATATAACTACAAATCACTAAATATACATGTTATGTTTACGTACATAGCATGTAAATGAATATTAAACTTTGTATATATTATTACATGACTTTATATATGTATACTTTGAGAATATTAGATTATGTGATCTTAATTTAATTTTCTGGCTCTCCATCCGTATTTGTTCGTTTCCGTATGTCCGCATATTCCGATTCCGTTTTCAAACCCGCATTTTCCAAACCCGGTCCCGTTTCCGCCAAATAATATAGAAACAGAAGTAGAAATAGGGTTTTTCCGTCCGTTTTCATCGCGCTAGTGCGAAGCAAGCGGCAGAGTCTTTGTCGCTGGATGGTTTCAGTCAGGCCTCGTTTAGTTCCCAAATTCTTTCCTAAATTTCACTATGCAAAAAGAAGATTCCCCATCATATCAAAATGCCGGCAAATACATGGAGTATTAAATGTAGATGAAATCATAAACTAATTGCACAGTTTTGTTGTACTTTACGAGACGAACATTTTGAGTCTAATTAATTATTTTTTAAATAATTTTTTGCACTAAAAAACAAAAGCTGCTACAGTGTTCCGACAGGAACACTGTAGCAGCTGGTGCCGAATCCGGCCACCCGATTTTGCATCTAAACACGGCCTCAGCTTCCCTCTAGGCAAAGCGCACAAAGAAGAGGGTGGTCTGCACCACTGTCACTGCTTAGTAAATGTCATAAATGCTGACCAGCAAAGCACATGTTTTGACCTGCATGGCAATATGCGTTTTCCCCCTCCAATCAGGTCTCACGTAAAATCTATTTCCGCTGCATTTATTGCCGCTACTAAGAGCACGTTCGCTTCGCGGAAAAGATACGGCTGAAAGTACTGTTCGCTGATTTGTTATGAGAAAAAAAACATTGTTTCAGCTAAAAAAATAAGCTAAAAAATACGAATATTCGGTCAATCCTGGGATCTCGCCGTTGCTGCCTGTTTGAAACCGAGGCATGATCGTGGACCATGTGCTTGCCAAACTGCCAATTTTTCTTGGCACATGTAGAAAACTTTGACCTTATTAGCAACATATTCTCCGTCACATGTCACATGAAAAAATTAACAGGAAGAATAGTGAGGCACCAAACGCGGCTCCGAGAAAGTCAGGAAACTTAGGGTCTATTTAGTACAGCTCAGCTTCACTAGTGAAATAATTTTATTTGGCTTCAGTTCCATAATAAAACAGATTCAGCAGTAAAACTAAAGCTATTTTCAAAAAAAGTTTGGTAAAACAGCTTTTTAGGAAAGAAAGTAGAGAGAAATATGGGAGAAGCTAGTATTTTCAGATTCACCTCGGTTTTTATGCTGTGAGAGAAGATGAAAATGTTTAGGGAGAAATTATTTTATCTGGACCTGTTTGGTAGAAGAAGCTGAAAAACATCTTTGTAAACTTGGAGTAAAACCCTACCAAACAGGCTCTTGTACGTGACAAATACAAACATGAGCGTCACATATTTGGTCAATAAATAAAAATCAGAGTTTACGATGGAAACTACACTACAACTAACATTAATGGGAATGAAACTGTAAGTATGTGAGGCAGGGAAGGCAGCGGGTGCATAGTTGTGAATTCCATTCCGGTACCGGCCGGAATGGTCGGAATGTCTCGTACCGGCCCCTAAACCGGTATAGAAGAGCCATAATCCCGTACCGGATCAAATACCGGTCAATACCGATCAACGCCGGTCAATACCGGCCAAATACCGGTCAATATCGGCCGTGGCTGCATGTATTATATTTTTCCATGTATGAACTTTGGAGTTTAAACTTTGAAATAAGGTATTATGAACTTGTTGAATGATATCTTAGTTCGGTAAAAATATTAATTACACCATAAGTTAAGTCAAAATATATTTATATATACATTTATATATAAGTTTATTCACATATTATTATTATTATTATAAAGTCTGGAATGGTACACCGGTATGGGCCGGTACCGGAATGTTTCATTCCAATAGCCAAAAATAGAATGGGCTCCGGAATGGAATTTACAAGTTAGAGCGGGTGTCCGCTTGCGAGAACAGCATGGCCGCATGAGGCATGGCCGTGATGATTGGGATTTATTTATTTATTATTTGGTTTTAAAGGATCCACGGCATTATAATTCTTTAAGTTCTGAGATACGCTATTACAGTTCATCTATTCAGAAATCTATCATTATAATTTCATCCCTCTCTCATTCATGCCATTTTCTATGTCTATATGGGCCCACTGTTAAGCACGTATATGCATAGAAATATGTACAGGCCCGGAGCAGCGGCGCTCGCCTGCAGTGGCCTGTGCGCGAGGCGGAGCAGCCGCGCTCGCCCACGGCAACCTGCCAAGTAGCAGTGCCACCATCTCCCCCACGGCAGAGCCAGCCAGCGCTACCATCACCATCATCGCCACGACCTGTCCACGGGTGTCCGACCAGTGCCGCAACTGCCTGCCAAGTTCAAAATCATCGCTGTGCCGCGGCCATGGCGCAACTCCAGCGAACTGCCGAAGCCGGGCATTGGTCTTTTGTGCGTTCCTGCTGCGCGCGTGGTAGGTGCCGACAGGGGCGCTGCTGCAGCCACCAAGCAAGCTGCGGTTCCACCAGGGAGTTCTCGTGGCTCGACACCAGCAGCGAGCTCTCCTGGCTACTATGCGCGACGGGGCGCCAGGGAAGCGCCAGGGCCGGCACTGCCAGCACGCGCCGGTTCTCGTACTGCATCTCCGACTGGGACGACGCCAGCGTGCTACTCCTTGGCCACAACAACCTCGCCATGGCCGCCGCGGAGGAGATGGTGGCGCAGCCGTAGGTGGCGATGGCGTGCGTGTCCACCATGCCCAATGTGCTCCTCCGTTGAGGCAGGCCACCACTCCGCCTCACGCACAGTGGGCAGTACTCGTATTTCTATAGGCATATGTACCCGCAAGAGGTGCAGAAAATGGCATGAATGGAGGAGTGATGGAATTATAACCGAAGATCTCCGAACAGGCAAATTGTAATGGTGTATCTCAAACTTGGAGAATTGTAACGGCGTGGATTAAAAAAACCCTCATTTATTAGCCAGTATTTTCTTTTTGGAAAAAGCCCCAACTATTGGGGGTGGTCTATCGTATTTCTGTAGCAAACCACCGTCCAAAACCGCTCGAGGGGGTGATTTGGCCGGTTTTGCAAAGTTCAGGGGGTAAATTAGACCGTTTCATAGTTGATGAGGTAAACTAGACCACCCCCAATAGTTGGGGGGTCAATTAAACTTTTTCCTTTTCTTTTTTACCTAATTATTTTAATTATTTCACTGTTTACTTTATAGAACAAAATCAAGGGTTGTGATTTTTTTCAAATTAAATATGTTACTATGAAAGTACTTATCATAAAAAATCTATATAAGAGATTTTTTATCGCTCTTTGCTAATTAAGCTAACTCATGAGCAAGTCAATTGAACGTGTTATCTCAACCGATTTATTTATTTAAAACAACCAAGCAATTTTAGGACCCAATAAGGAGTCTTGCAAAAGACTTAATTGCCGCAAATATCACAATGTACATTCTCTTTGCTAATTAAGCTAACTCATGAGCAACTCAATTGAATGTGTTGTCTCAAGATTTTTTTATTTAATAACAAAGCCTCATCCTAGCTAGTTATAAGTTCACTTGTTATGACAATAATATTGTCTATACTCTATTGCACATTTTCTAAAATAGTATCTATAATATCATTTCAAATTGGAAGAAAGCCACTATTATAGAAATTGCTATATCTGGCAATAGATTTAGATGGCATGTATCTGTTAGATTTTTTAGTCATTAGATGGAAAACCAAAGGTGTGGATCTTTTTATCTCTTGCAGTCTTACACCTTCCCCTCCTCCTCGTCCACCTCCTCCTTTCTAACCAAAACTGCTCACTGTAGGTTTGGCGGAGAGTCCGTCGCCAGTGACAGAGGGCCTGTCATGCCATCTGCACGACCTGACAGAATTCAGCCTCTGTCAGTGTAAACTCGACTGCGGCGGCGAGTCCACCAGGACCAGCGGAGGGTCCGCCGGTCCATCCCATGCAGCAAACCTGAGCTATCGATCACTTTGTTAGTCTTTTGGACCCCACACCCAGCACCAGCTGTGCATTTCGTGAGAGCCCAAACTAGAGGCCACAGCCAGCTCACGCTCTCATTCTCACACTCCCTCTCTCACTCTAGTTATTATTTATATATGAGAGAATGAACACATGTTTAGACTTTTAGAGCACCTCATCAAGCAGAACACTATATAAACTGCCTAGCGCTAGCAATCGAGAACCAGAATTAGCCAGCCAGCCGCGTATAGATACGGGACATAGATACGTGGACGCGATGGCACTCGTGGAGGAGAGCAGCCAGGACTTGCTCCAAGCTTACGTCGAGCTGTGGCACCAGTCCCTGTGCTACGCCAAATCGATGGCGCTCGCCGTGGCGCTGGACCTCCGCATCCCCGACGCGATCCACCACCACGGCGGCGGCGCCACCCTCCCCCAGATCCTCGCTGAGACTGCGCTCCACCCAAATAAGCTTCGCGCCCTACGCAGCCTCATGCGCATGCTCACCGTCTTCGGCACCTTCAGCGTCGAGCAACCACCAACCAGCGGTGATGATTCAACCGTCGACGCGTCGGGCGAAGCTGTCTACAGGCTGACGGCAGCCTCCCGGTTCCTCGTCAGCGACGAGGTGAGCTCGGCGACCTTGGCTTCCTTCGTGAGCCTGGCGCTCCACCAAATCGCTGTCGCCCCGCACACCGTGGGCATGTGCGCGTGGTTCCGGCAGGAGCAGAACGAGCCGTCCGCTTATGCCCTGGCGTTCCGCCAGCCAACCCCGACGATCTGGCAACACGCTGACGACGTAAACGCCTTACTGAACAAAGGCATGGTCCAGGACAGCCGCTTCCTGATGCCAATCGTGCTCAGGGAGTGCGGCGAGGTGTTTCGTGGGATCGACTCGTTGGTTGACGTCGCCGGTGGGCATGGTGGCGCCAGCGCCATCATCGCCGCTGCCTTCCCGCACCTCAAGTGCAGCGTGCTTGACCTCCCGCACGTTGTCGCTGGTGCTCCATCTGATGGCAACGTGCAGTTTGTCGCAGGCAATATGTTTGAGAGTATTCCACCTGCAACCGCTGTTTTCCTCAAGGTAAATCCGTCACTGCTGACTGGTCCTCCATTTTTCATTGTATTTGCATTTTGAGATCCATGTCAAACTTCAAATTTGACTATCCTTTTTTCTTGTCTTGCATGAGATGCTCACTCCATCACCTTAAGTCAAACAATCTTAAATTTGACTAACTTTATAGAAAAGAGTAATAACATATGTGACATCAAACACTTATATATTGAAAACACATGTCATGATGTATTAGTTATACTAATTTGGTATCATAAATACTTAATGCTATTTTTAAATAAATTTGATTAAGCTTAAAATAGTTTGACTTAAGACAACTCTATAAGTTAATTTAGGTTGTGTCTCATAGGGATCTAGATTTTTGTAGAAACGCTTCAGATCTAGATTATCTCATAAATCGTTTTGGGTGATGAATCAGAATGACTTTACAAAACCGTTTGGTTATGAGCTAGGAACCTTATTCCTACAAGATTCTTTTTACATAAAAAATCATATAAATGAAAATAAGCTTAAAAAATTCCAAACTTAGTGTGGACAACAAACAACTTAAATACAATCCATTATAATTTGTTGCACTTAAAAATGACAATTCAAGAAAAATATAGTCTCTAGTGTATAGCCAGGGTTGGAGCTAGATAAAATTTGAGAAGGTGCGCTTACCTTGTAAGGGCATATATTTTTATAGTGATGCTTATATGGTAAAAATTTGATCATAATCATTGCTTTTTCGTTTTTCGGTGGGTGCGCTGTGCATAGATCCGCCTCTATGTGTAGCAAGCACCAAAACAAATCCTTCGAAACTAGTGTCTAGGACCGTTTCACATGTGTAGTGCAAAATAGAAGAATCGTTTCAATTGTTTATGAAACAAAAGGCTACGTAATAGCATTGCCAAACAAATTCTTAATTTGGGACGAATGGAGTAGAAGTAAAGGGCTCTGACATCATAAATGTGCTATTATCTTTGAATCCAAACACCAAAGACCCTTTTCTTTATTACCTATCGATTAATTTGATGATTACCTATGCCAGACAACTTTACATGACTGGAGCGACGATAATTGTGTCAAGATATTGAAGAAATGCAAGCAAGCCATATCTCCACGGGATGCAGGAGGGAAGGTAATAATTCTGGACATGGTAGTTGGATATGGGGAGCCAAACATAAAGCATCTAGAGACACAAGTTATGTTTGATTTGTATATTATGTCGGTTAATGGAGCTGAGCGTGACGAGCAAGAGTGGAAGAAGATTTTCAATGAAGCTGGATTCAAAGACTACAAAATCCTGCCCGTTGTTGGCGCTCTATCGGTCATCGAGGTCTACCCATGACTGCTTGGTGAACCAGGCCTCCATAATAATAAATTGAAGATGCACCGTGAAGGTGCTGACAATTTTATGAATTGTTCTTTTTACTATACACTTGAGTGTAACCTGTTACCCCCTTACCCAATGTTGTTGTTGTGATGTCTGGGTTTAGTGGTGGCCCATGTAATCTGTACACCTCACTTGTGCCGTCAATGGAGTCCAGTTTGTGTTATCTGCTGGTGTCTCTTCTTTTTTATGCATAAATCGATCTCGTTGCTCTCTTGGAACATCCGCGGTCTCAGCCAGGACGATAAATGTGATGATGTCCTCTCCGAGCTCATTAGCGCCGCGCCCACCATAGCCAGTCTGTAGGAAACCAAGCTCTCCTACCTTTCCGCTGTGAAAGCTAGCTGTTGGCGGTCCTTAACTCTAATTTCTAACCGCCAACTTTCATATAAAAAAACTGCTAAAATAAACACTAAACTTAGAATTAGGACTTATAACTAATCAATTCCACGAGTTTTGGTGATTATTCATTTGTAGGAGGACATGTCAGGATTGCACAAAAATGAGCCTAAAGTATACAAGAAATACAACATTGTAGACGTCCGACACGAGCCCAAGGGGGAGGCGGCCTACAACCAGGCAAAACAGGACCCAGAAGAGAGGAGAATATGGACAAACCCAAATTAAATCACCTCATCTCTGCGGAATACCTACAAAGTCCCACTCTAGAAGCCCAAAGGAGGTCACCCACCGAAGATGGGCCAATTCGGTCCTCATGGGGGGGGACCCCCTAGTGGCCTTGTTAGGCCCGAACTTTGGTCAATTGGTTCCCATCGCCTCTCCAACATCGGTTGCAGTGGGATTTACTAAAAATGGCTACAGCAAACCAGCCCCACCACCTCAATGCATAGAGGCATGCAAAGAAGAACACCTTCACTCCATCTCCATCGTCCATCCTGTGACGGTTTGATCCAAGGGTTGGGGTGAAGAGGCACACGGATCACTGACATGGCACATTGAGTGGCCTCCATTCCTCCTCTCAACCTGTAAACACCCCCTCACTCCCTCTCATTCAACACAACACCACAAGGCAAAGAGCACCTTACTTGAGCATCATTCCAAGGGCTTAGGCCCTAGATAGCTAGCTAGAGTTGTAAGGGAGAGATATAAGGAAGAGCTCGGGGAAGACCTAGACTTATCGGTGTCTCCCCAACTTATACCTCGACGAGCATCCTTACTTCAATGGGTTCTCCTGCTAAGTGAGTGTTCGTGTTTCTTATGGAATTAAGTCCTTTGGTTAGTTAATCTTTACTCTTACTTGTTTGCGGGTTCTTCATTCATCCTTGTGGTAGATACTCTAGTAGAGGGCCCTGATAAAGACGGATAACCCTACACACGCTAGAGTAGTAGTCGACAACATAGACGTGGTGTCTAGGCTAGAGGCTACCTTTGTTTGCCTCGTACTCCATGGTTGAGGGGTAGACGGCAGGTGGTGACAGCCCTGTCCATCCCTCGTAATCACCCACATCCGGGTACAACGTAGAGCTATAGGTCGGCTTTGCCTGGCAGACTAGGTGTGATCCGGTGCCCGAAGTAAGCAAGTAGAAGTAGAGTTTATCTATCCAATAGACCCAAAAGCCATAGGAATCCATCTCTACCCTTTCCAACTTTACCCTTGTGTTGTCCTTGGATGAATTAGCTAGAAGAAGTACCTTTGTTCCCTATGGAAATACGATACCCTGAATACTTTGAGGTGAAAGCTACAATGGTAATTTCGTATGCTTGCGGATTAACTTCTGTAGACATTAAAAAATACCAACACTCGCTGGTTCCTCCCCGTGCGCCTCTCTAAACACATCTGCTGCGATGCAGCTAGAGTTATAGGCAGGACTGTTCTCGCCTAGGACTCTTCCTCCCTTGCTTTAATCAGCTCTTCACAGAGCCCCTATTCCATCTCTGCTATGCTATATTTTCATGCAGATGGGACCACCTTCACCTGCACTTGCATCTACGCCCCCACTACACACGCAGACAAATAGGTTATCCTAGCCGACCTAGAGCAGCTCGCCCCACCAGACAACCAGCCCTGGATGGTCTTTGGTGACTTCAACCTCATGCGATTCCCCTAGGAGAAGAACAACATCGCCTTCCAGTCCACCGAGGTCGCTTGGTTCAACAATACAATTCATAATCTCATTTTGGTCAAAATTTTGCTCCTTGGCTACCAGTTCATGTGGTCCAATCACCAAGATTCCCCAACTCTAGTTTGGCTAGATCGGATCTTCATCAACGATTATTGGGACTCCTTGTTCCCCAACACCACTCTCTTGGCCCGCACCCGTATTATCTCTGACCATGCCCTCTTCCTTGCGGCTATCTCCACCAAACTGCCTAGATCTCCTTGCTTCCGCTATGAGAGGGACTAGGCTAACTAGCCTGGTTTTGCAGACCTTGTCTCCGCTGCTTGGACCAGCCCTACCTCTGGCGTGGCAAACCGTTCTTTTTGTTCCTGCATCAAGGCCTGCCGCCACGAGTGCAGACACTGGGCGAAGCGGCTCAAATCCCCCAGACAGTGGGAAAATTACCTCCGAGCCCTCATTGACTCCCTTGACCTCCTCGAAGAGTGCCAACTCCTCCACCCGCTCGAGCGTAGCCTCCATGATGTTGCTGCCTCAACCTTCCAAAATGTTCTTTTGAGAAAAGCTCACATTTCCATGGCGCCAACGCTTTCAGCCTAAAACTTGGCTTCGAGTGGGATGAAAACTTTCATTTTTTCCATGCATCTACTTCTGGCAGGAGACGAAGGAACCACATCTAGGAGCTTTAGGATGGTGACTCTCTCTCCTCTTCCCATGCTTCCAAGGCTATTATCCTCCACAACTTTTACTCAAACCTCCTTGGCCTCCCCATGCCAACTCACTGGGACTTCTCCCTTTCTAACATTTACCCATCCTTTGCTGTCAACGATCAAGCCCTTACTAAGCCTTTCTTCCTCGACGAGGCCACCGCGACGCTCCTCGCTATGGACTCAAATTCTAGCCCCGGGCTAGATGACTTTGTTCCAACCTTCTACCGTTCCTACTGGAGCCACACGAAACATGATGTCCTGGCCTTCCTAAACTCCTTTCACGGGGGGGGGGTCAGACAATCTAGATGGCCCCAATTGCGCCCACCTTGTCCTCCTCCCCAAGAAATGCAGAGCAAGTTTGGCAGACGCCATCAGGCCAATCTCCCTCCAAAACTATCTGATGAAGCTAGATACTAAAATCCTTGCAAATCAGCTCAGGTCCTTCATCCCCACTCTGATAGACCCGGATCAGACCAGCTTTGTCCACCGGCAGAACATTGTGGAAAATTTCATCTATGTCGCTGACCTCCTAAGCTGCTGCCACAAGAGACGCAAGCCTATCGTCGTCCGTAATCTTGATTTTGAAAAAGGCTTTTAACTCGGCCTCTTGAGAGAGCCTTGATCCTATCGTGCGTGCTTGTGGCTTTGGTGATTTGTGGTGCGACTGGATTTCCTGCACCCTTCACACAGGCAGGACATCCATCCTCCTGAACAGCGTCTTGAGTCGCTTATTTCAGTGCCATCGTGGACTCTGGCAAGGCGACCCCATCTCCTCGTACCTCTTCATCAGCGTTGCAGACGTCTTGCAATGCCTGCTTGTTGACATTTCTAATACGATTACAAATAGGAGGGTCAAACCCTTCCTTAGCAAAGGCATTAGAAATGTCCAGGACATCTCTTAGCATTGCTTAAGCTAGGTTGTCATCCCCAACACAATACCAAAAGATGTGGTTGTACTTATGATCATAGCACTTATAAAATATGAATAAAGGTTATCCGCAAGCGCACAGATAAAATACACCCGTTATAGCATTTCACCCAAAAAAGTTTCAGGTATCATTATTTATAATTCTACCACTGGGAAGGCACTCGAAGGTATAAAAGAATAAAACCTATAACTTACACTTGTGATAAGAGTTCCACTAGATCAAACTCAAAGTAGGGATCAATCATATCATAATAAAGGATAATTAATAACAGATCAACATAATCCTAAAGGGGTTCCACCGAGCATTTTCCTACTTGGGCGTGACTCTAGAAAGAACTAAAAAATAGAGACTAACTCCTAGGGTTATTCTAACTATAGGCCATTGGACTACATTGATTAGTGCAATTACATCTAGCAATCATGGTTAGGGTTAACTCGTATTTATACACAAGAGACATTGCTAAGGTGGATTAGGAACATAGCAAGATATCACCCCGCAACTCAGCCTTACTTGTCCTATATTCGTTGAGTGGACTACAGATGACTCAACGAAGTTATAATAGTCTCCTTCGTGATCTACCACATAGCCCGGAATATAGGGTGCATTCGTAGATAGATAATGTCTAAGCACCACGCTTACACAACTTCTACCACCCACCCCTAAATTCATAGGGTAAGGGCTATACGAACAAGGGTATAAACACAAAGCTAATCAAACTATGTTAGACATATACTCAAAGCAGGCAATGAACATTATAATTATGAATATATAGTTATACCAAGTCATATCAAGTATTCGACTCACACATGAACTAGAAGAAGAACTAGAGGAACGACACGAACTAAAACAAGAACACAATAAACTAGATAAACTAGACAAATTAGAACAAGAACATGATGAACTAAATGATGAACTAGAAGATGAACACATTGAACTAGAAGATAAATAGATTAATACTGTTGAATACAAGAGAGAAGTACAAGGCTATACCTAGCCTCCTCGCGACTAGATCCGGAATCCAAGCGTTGCTTGTCTCCTCTAATTCCTATTCTTATGTTCTAGCTATGCCCTAGCTGGTGGAGCTCTAGGTTATCCTTTC
This sequence comes from Saccharum hybrid cultivar R570, assembly GCA_038087645.1. Lineage (NCBI taxonomy): Eukaryota > Viridiplantae > Streptophyta > Magnoliopsida > Poales > Poaceae > Saccharum > Saccharum hybrid cultivar. The sequence continues at coordinate 221,506 of JAQSUU010000077.1, read as the reverse complement.
AAGGGACACCTCTGAACTGAACGATACACAACAACAACAACAACAACAACAACAACAACAACAACAACAACAACAACAACATAGCCTTTTGTCCCAAGCAAGTTGGGGTAGGCTAGAGATGAAACCCAAAAGAGACGAGAAACAGGGAGACACATAAAGGGACATAAAAGGCACAAGACAAAAAGAGGTCACGGTTCAGGCATGTTGATTGCCAATCTCTAAGCGCTCCTGTCCATAGCTAAATCCTTAGAGATATTCCATTACTTAAGATCTCTCTTAACGGACTCGTCCCTAGTTAGTTTAGGTCGACCTCTACCGCTCTTTACATTATCGGCCCGCTTTAGAACTCCACTACGCACCGGCACCTCAGGAGGCCTCCGTTGGACATGTCCAAACCATCTCAACCGATGTTGAATCAATTTCTCCTCAATTGGTGCCACCCCAACCCTATCCCGAATATCGTCATTCCGGACTCTATCCCTCCTTGTGTGCCCACAACACCAATGCAACATACGCATCTCTGCTACACTCAATTGCTAGACATGTCGCCTTTTTGTAGGCCAACACTCAGCACCGTATAACATCATCGGACGAATCACCGTCCTATAGAACTTACCTTTTAGCTTCTGAGGCACCCTTTTGTCACAGAGAACGCCAGAAGCTTGACGCCATTTCAACCAGCCGGCTGAAATTCTATGCCTAACATCTTCATCAATGTCTCCATCCTTTTGTAGCATCGACCCTAAATACCGAAAAGTATCCTTCTTGGCCACCACTTGCCCATCGAGGCTAACGTCTCCCTCCTCGTGCCTAGTCACGCTGAACTAAACGATGATGGAATGAATTGATGGATTGATTGAATGCCTCAGGGGGGTCTACCTCTGCTTATATACCTCAATGGGGTGAACCGCAGCCCTCGAATCAAACCGACATGAAACAATGGTCAAGATGCATCATAGAGGTCGGTTGAAAGCCGCCACGCGAAGGAGGGCCCACTTGGCAGTGGAGCCAGGCCGACCGGCCCCACTTGGCAGCTGCCAGGCCTCCGCTTCGTTCCCGTGCCTTCTGGAGTCTTCCACATCCTTCTAGTGCCACTTTTTGATCCGTTCGCGCAATGAGTCGTGTCTTGGGTGGATTCCTTCCTTTCCTAGCTTCTGGATAAATCCCTAAAAATATTATTTCACAGAGCTATGGAATCTTATCGGTTTAGTCCCTAGTCTTGTGACGATGATGGTTCTAGGGTCTTCTAGAGTCTTCCGAGTTGTACCCATCGAGGACTTTCTCTCTGGTGCTCCAAATATAGCAAATGATATGTTCGTCTCGATCGTCTTGACGAGCTCTTCGCAATGATGTGCTCAGATTCTTCACTTGAGATACTTTTATATAATGAAATACTGCATATCCTGCAAAACAAGTGAGAACAACACAACTCGTGGAACTCGTTAGAATAAACCCCTATAACCCTACTTTACAAATCACTTTAAACCTTTCCATGGGTTAGTTGACGGCTTAAAATTAGAGCTAATTACCGTCAACACTGTTGTAGCAGGCTACCACTGATGGTCTAGTCTGCCACCCCATCATCCCTCCCTCCCCTATCCGGTCCTCCAATATGCGGACGACAAGCTCATCCTAATAAAAGGCGACATCGATGGGGTCACAAACCTAAAGAACATCCTTGACAGCTTCTCACCTGCCACCGGTCTGCACATTAATTTCCATAAATCCACCTTCATCCCAATGCATATCAATGGGGATGCTGCTGGACTGATGGCCAACCACCTAGGTTGTGCGGTCTCTTCCTTCCCCTAGACTTATCTTGGGCTCCCCTTGTCACCGCACAAACTCAGGGTCTGTGACTATCAACCTCTTATCTCATCTTTCGATCGTTGCCTTGCCAGATGGAAGGCCAAGCTTCTTAACTCAGGTGACCATGTTGTCCTTATGAACACTGTCCTTAGCAGCCTCCCTATCCACTACATGCTAGCAATGCTGCTCCCTAAATATTTTTGAGAAACAATCTATAGCAGGCACCGCGCATTCCTCTATACAGGCGGTGATAAATGCCATGGCTCATAGTGGCTCATTGCCTAGGAGCGCATCTACCTTGACAAGTCTGCTGGGTCTAGGGGTCAAAAACTTGGAAGACCAAAACCACTGCATGCAATGAAACTCGTGCTCAAACTCTTGGGGCCTAAAAACCTTAGCTAGAAATCCTAGTTCCTGCAGCACGCCCCCCGACCTCATTGATGGGGAGCCAGACTCTTTCCTGGGCCGCATAATCCACGAAGAGCTCCCCTACCTACGCCGAATCACTTCCATGCAAGTCAGAGACGGGAACTCAACCTCATTCTGGCTTGACAATTGGTTGGGCCCTAAGCCCCTGGCCACCACCCTTCCTTGCCTCTATTCTCACTGCCTCCGCCCCCTCTCTAGTGCTGCCCACACCTTATCCAAGGGAGTGGAGAATCTCCTCCAACCATGTCTCTCCCATCAGGCTCAAGCCGAGCTTCACCTCTGCCGCTCGCTCTCCTTGGTGCTTCTAACAGACTCCTCGGACAACAGCCTCCTTAGCCTGCCCTCATCCTCCCATTCACTAGCCACGGCGCTTACCAGGCCCTCCACTCTGGCATCCAGTACTCCCTGGTCCTAAGCTGATCTAGGAGTGCAAGCTTCCAGGGAGGGTCAAATTCTTCAGTTGGCTAGTTCATTTTGACAGGATGAATTTCTGGGCCAACCTCTTCTAGAGGAATATCAAACCCCTCGAGGAGTGCTTCTGCCCTGCGTGCGATGGTGTCTTGGAAACGTGTGACCACATCTTCATTGTCTGCCCCCGTGCTAGGAGGGTTTAGGACACCCTACAATGCCAAATTTCTATAGGGCTTCAAAAGCTTCCTTGGCTCATCGAAAAGGAAATTGATCTTCCTACTTCTGTTCAACTGGACGTCATGCACACCGTTCTCTGGCACATCTAGAAATCTAGGAACGCACTCATCTCCAACAAGGAAATTGACACCACATGTACTGTCCTCAGGAACATGATTGTTGGTATTTCTAAACGTTTATAGAAATGAATCCGCAAGTGTACGAAATTACCGTTGTAGCTTTCACTCGGTGGTATTCAGGGTATCGTATTTTCACAAGGAATGACAATACTTCTTCTAGCTAGTTTGACCAAGGACAACATAAGGAGTAGAGTTGGAAAGGGTAGAGACAGATTCTTATGGCTGTTGGGTCTAAGGATAGGTAAACTTTACTCCTACTTGCTTACTTCGGAGCAGCGGTTCCTTTCCGGTTCTCGAAAAGACTAGGAATGTGTAACCGGGAGAAGGCCGCCAAAAGCTCTACGAAAATACCAACCCAAACGTGGTGGAATACAAAGGCCTGGTCGGAGCTGTCACCTCCAGGGCTACCACAACTATCCGTGGGGTTGGACGCAACCTCAAATAATCGATAGTCTAGACACCACGTCTACACTATCGATTACTACTCTAGCCACATATGATAACTAGAGCATTCGGTTGAACGGAGATCCCATAAACAAGTAAGAATAAAGGTTAACTAATCAAAAGACCTGTAACCAAAAGAAACATGAACACTTACTTAACCAAGATCCCGTGAAGGAGCCAAGTACTTGCTCGTAGAGGTACAAGCTCGAGGAGAACACCGACAAGCCTAGCTCCTAGGTACAAGCTCAGGGAGACACCGACAAGTATGGCTCTTCCCCACTCTCTCCCTCAAATCTCTCTTTCTTTCTCTACTAGCTAGAAGGTCATAGCCCTTTAGAGTGGTGCTCTCACTCTTAGTGAGGTGCTCTTGCTCTTTGCTGGTGTGTGGAATGAGGGGGAGTGAGCCCTCTACTTATAGATGGAGTGGAGGGGGCTTTTTGCTAATTTCTCCACCTTAAATGCCCACTAAACCGACCTCCACCGGTGTCTAGGTATAGAGAACTAGCGAGTGCACCCTACAACCGACTTCTCTGTGCAATAATGGAACTGCCAGAGAAGAATGGGCCTGTTTGGCCTCAGCAGGGGCGTGCCCGTACAAGGGGCGCGACCGCTCCCCTACCAAGCCCAAATGGGCTGAAATTTGGTGAGTTGTCTCCCCTTGGCCTCTTGAGTTGGGCTCGGGGGTGCGCTCGTGGAGTTGGGCTGTTTTTGTGTGGGTTTGAACATAATTTCCTCTCGTCTAGGCTCTGTTTTGTCGGGTAACAGGCCCGCCTCCCCTTGGGCTTATGTCGGGTACATGTTTTGGTGTGTCTCTTGTATATTCTAAGCTTGTTTTACTTGCAATCCCGACATGTGCTCCTGCAAATGCACAATCACCAAAACTTATGAAATATGTTAGTGTAAAGCCCTATTCACTAGGTTTGGTGTTTGTTTTAGGTAGATGTTGGCGGTTAAAAGTGTGAGTTAAGGACCGCCAACAAATACCCCTACACTTACTTCTTTGCTCGTCCTCGAGCAAAGCTTAGAGATAAAAGTAATCATGAGCCTAACATCCTAAGATATGCAGCTATACATGAAATTATCCCAATACATTCTTTTTACAGGTGGGGTATGTAGCTCGGCTAATATGTTTCCTTGGGTTGTTGAAAAGTGGAACATTTCTTGAAACAAAGTTATCGTCCCAATTTCATGTCTTAGCAACTTGGAGTTTTTGAAAAAAAAAATCAAGAAAAAGCATAGATCACTTTATACTCCTCAAAAGGTACTCTCAAGTCACTTAGTTGTGTATGTAACCTCACCAAAGGCTTTTTGATTTTTTCCTTTCTTACATCCTACCAACTAATTGGCTTTTGTGGAGTTCAGGGTATGGATGATAGAAAGCATGCGTGCATCATGTCATGTTGCTAAGTCAAAAACTGAACCAAATGGAGAGACTAGTCATACACTTTGATCAAGATTGTGCAAGTGGGTGGAATATTTTTGTGTTTTTCATGAACTCAAATGTCATACCTCTCTCTTTTTGAAATCTTTGAGAGCATGGGTTATATTTCCTCACTTTTTGCGGGTACACGTGTACCCATTTTTTCTCTCGAGCGGGTGTCTTTGCACCCCTTGTTTTACTCTCTTTTTTTTGGCACATACCTTTTTGGTATGGAATCTTTTATTGGCTCATGCTTCTTTGGCATGACATCTTTTATTTATATAGCCCATACTCTCTAAATAACTTTTGGAGAGAAGTATTTGACATAGAGTTTTATTTTTGATGGATGAAAAGTGTATGTGAATCTTGATCATGGGTGCATGAAAAGAATCTCAACATTGGTCACAATAATTTGACAAAGCTCACCAAGAATACAAGTAGCATATGACTAGTTTTGTATTTGAATGTATATCATTGTCATATGGCTTTGGTAGGTATTGCTCACCAATTGAGGAGTATGTGATACTACGGTTTTATAACATTTTTTATCAAAACAAATTCTCCAAGTGCTTTGAATAGAAATGGTAGGATTACTAAACTAGAACCATATCACACCCCACAACAGCTTAGTCGACATGATTGTCTTACTAGCATATTTCCCACAAGCATAAATACATCTATGTGGAATAAAATTCATGCAAGCTTTTATCTTAAGAATGTCACGATCATGTCACTTTTCAAGATTTTACTTTGAAGTGTGGTTCAAAATATTGCATGGAGGCACAATTGATTCATTGAGTTCATTCTTATTTGTCAGAATTATGTTTGTTAAACTCAAGTTTGTAGGGAGATAGAGCATCAAAAGTTTTGACTTTTTAACTTATTCAATATTTAGACTTCAAAACTTTTGGGGATGTGAGGGTAGAGTTGCACAAACCACCGTTGAAGATGGAGTTAAAGGAAGTCATTCGTCTTGTCCTTTTGTATGATGGATTGCATGGTGTTGTGCAATGTTTTGGGGAGATCTCTAGTGTGTGGTTGTTGTGCTTGAGAGATCTCCCCCCACATTTATTCTTGTACCTAATTTTATTCAAACAAAGAAAAGAAACAAAAACAGAGAATGGCTCTACCGGCTTGAACACCGAGGAACCCAAATTTATTATTGTTATTTATTAATTAGTTTTTTAATTATTATTTATTAGTTCACCAGACTTTGCATGCTCAAGCAAGGCTAATGTAAAGTTTGCAATGTAAATCTAGCCATGATTCATCTCCATTTGAATATTACTTCCATGTTTATGAAAATACTCAAAGTTCATTAATCAAATTTCAACATCATGTCAAATTTTGATTAAAGGAGGTCTTTTAACCTAAGCACCATACTTAATTTCAAAAGACCTATGGATGTACCAGCTGAATGCATCCAAACCAGAGCATAGGACATAAACAAGAGAGGCACAAGTTCGTATGATCACATGGATACAAGTATGAGCAGAAGAGTTTGGTGAACATTTATTTACCTTTGCATACCTGAGTATAATTACCAACAGCAATACAGCGGTGGCATGGGCTCCAACTCAGGTGAGTACCAGGGCTAGGTTATGCACACATCTAGTGTGCATGGGCCGTGAGCCATGGTACTAGCAAAGGTCCAGACTCACTTTTTTTCTCACTTTTTTTTTGTTTTTTAGCTTTTTTTGGAGGAAGGTAGAGCTAACATCATCTTTTTTTTGTATGACCCTTGGGATTCCCACCATCCTCCCCCGCACTTGGACTTTTATGTAAAAGTCAATTGTGCAGTGTCGGGGGTCTCCCTTCTTTTGAGTGCGTTCCATCACCAAAGATCATCAACTTGTGTAGTTGATGTAGCTCCATATTCTTGAGCATAGTATACCCTTTGTTCTTCTTGATCTCAACCTGTAATGGTTAGTAACAAGAATACCCGAAGGTAATACTAACTTGACAACATGTCCTTGCTTTTATTGAAAAGAAAAGTTTTTTTTATTTATGATAATCCGGGGTATCTCCCGGCAGTGCTTAAGTTATGGTCATAAGCTTAACCTTGGGAACTCGTCTTGCAGCTATCAATGATGGTATAGTTCCCAGCTTTACCACCAAACATGTAGCATGAATGTTCAAACTACAAGGTTAGTACCATGATGCACTCACGATGAACGAAAACATCTACAACCATCCTCCTAAATGTTTGGAAATAAGGAGTGATGGGAGATTGTCTTCCTCGTTGATGCAAGTGGTACTAACCAGAACAATCTCTGGAAACTCTAGGAGTGAACATGGAACATGAGGGGTTCTCCATAGAGGAGCTTTCATGCTCAACGGTGGAATCCTTAGTCTCTAGAGTTGGTGCTTTGGCCCTGTCCATGGCATGAAATCTTTTGTGAAGGATCAATGTTGAATCTCGATCATTATCAAGAACAACATTTGAATGGCCAGAGGGACATGACTTACGTTCGAGCGAGGGAGATGATGGATGTTCAGTTTGATTTAGGAAGCCTAGATGAAAAGAACGAAGGACTGAACTTCACCTCCTCGAATGGGTTATGGATGGGTTGTTGCTTCGTCTTTGGACATTCAGGACAAGGGATAGGATTGGTGTCAACGAAACGTGGTCGACAGTCTACCAAGGGGTATGCCCAAGGTAGTGATTTGTCGGTAGACAGGTGCGCAAGGTACGAATTAGATGGTGACGCAAGACACGCAACAAGGTTTTATCCAGGTTCGGCCGCCGTGAGGGTGTAATACCTACGTCCCGCGTCTGGTTTGTATTGCTGTGTATAATGAGATATGTTTTGAGGGGTCCCCTACCCGCCTTATATAGTCCGGGGGGCAGGGTTACAAATCTGGAAACTAATTATGCCCGGTTACAATTGTCATAGCTGACCGGATAAGGATTCCTATTATAACCGGCCAGGATCTTAGTTGATCTCCAAGTTTGCTTTCCTTCCTTACGTGGGACGCCGAGCAGATCGACTGGGCCACGCGTCATCTTCTGGTGGGCCAGACCCTCTGGTCTGGGCCAGCCTAAGTGTAACAGAACCGACCAAATTATAAGAGCACAAGTACAAAAACAAGCACCGAAGCGCTCAAATTTTCGAACTTGAGCCCATATAATCCCGGTAGTCAATCGAAACCACGAAGGATTTCAAACCAACTCGCTTACAACCAGGATCGCATCATTCAACATACAACATCATACGTTACATTTCACAAGTAGTGCTGAAATAAGTTTACACAAACGGAGTAGCAATTATTACAAACTAAGTTTATAAAGTAGCGGAAGCATAACACACACCAGTTGTTAACTACTGCCAGTCTTGATGATCAACAACCCGCAAAAGCATGAGGAAAGTACATAAAAGATGATCACGCCCAAGTGATCTAGTCTTCTTCACCCGCAGGGTGGAGACAAGTTTTGCAGAAGCCTTGATAGAGCATATCATCTGCAACAGGAGGGAATAAACCCTGAGTACTGGAATGTACTCAGCTAGACTTACCCGTCGAAAACCAGAAATAAGATGACACCAAGGATTATGCAAGGCTTACACAAGAGGCTAGCTGACATAACATTTTGCATAAAGGCATAAGTAATTGAAACTCTTATAACCTGTACTAGCAGTTATTTGTAGCATTTACCTGTCATCTATCTTAGCACCTGTACTAAACATGCACTTGATTATAATCAAACAACATTATTATTATATCCATAGCAGGTATATCATTATGACAACATTGTATCATTCCCTTAACCACCGGTTCATTTAATGAGATCTACGTTGCCGCTGCTCAAGTCAAGTGCTCACTAACCGGGAGCGACGGCGATTCGAATCGAATTCCTATCCAGCTGGAGGGGTATTTCTAACACTCACCGCGCAGGCCCCTGCCAGGGTCGCACAAGCCACCTTTTCATATGATTCAGGAATCGCGGGTCCGAATGATGTCGCGACCCCAAGAGCGACACTCTGCCAGGTGATAGGGACTCTAACCCCCCTTGGTCTCACGCCAATGTCCCCAAGCACATCCTTTCTCTCCTCCAAGAAGCAACCTACCATTCGATTCCCGGCCTGAACCACATTACTCGGCTTCGCGGTCGGAACGGCTTATCCGGCCAACTAAGTGTTAGACTGCGTTCAACATGACTCAAGGACGTACAGCGAATCGGTCCTTAAACGACTCAGACGGGCATAGCTCCACACCCAAGACGTGAAGTGTCTTGCGGCTGTACTATCGAACTCCCGCCCGGTCTCAATTTCATTTTAAGGCATGGTTCCATCCACGATAGCCATAAAGCCACTCGTGACTCCTTCCTACATCTCGCGGATGACCGGAAATCACCCGACTTCTACCGTACTAAGCAGCGCTAAGCATTGACACGTGCCTAAACCTAATATAGGATTAAGTACAATATCTGGACAAGGACAGGTATAATGCAACAAGTGTTTCCATATAACTCCTACGACTTAATGCAGTAAACAATTAAAATACTCAAGATTAATTTATAAATCAGTAGGTTCAGCATGCACCGGGGCTTGCCTTTGAGAAAGGTTGCGGGCCGGTGGTCTGGACACTCAGGAAGGTCGTCTGCGGGCACTCCTTCGCCTGCTGGATCCTCGGGCTCCTGCTGCTCCTGGTCCTCCTCCGGAATCACAGGCTCGAATTCGAGGAGAGTTACCCCCTCCGGTACACCTATTGCATGCAATGCACAATAAATATCATGGATGCATAAATGGGTGCAACATGCTCGGAATGAAATGCATTTCAGAAATAAAATACTCTATTCAAGTTACTTTATTAGTACGTGCAAATCTCTTCTCCGGTGGAGAAGTACTTACCTAAGCTACTCAACCTAAGATACAGCTGTTCTTCTTCGGTTAAGGCCCTAACACCTAACAATACAAGAGTAATATTACTTAGGTTACCACAGTAAGACATTCTGGACAGCAGCTCAAAGATTCTAACATAACTGGAGATTTACAATTCCAAAAGATATGATCTAAGACAATCTGGAAAGCCTAAGAAATGCACTACAATTCATTTTCAGACCTCAACTCCAAACTCCTAAGTTTTCCATGTCAAACTTCACAAGTTCCAGAATCTGTCCTCTCAAAACAGAGAGTAGCAGATTTTGAACTGCCACTTTAAACAACAGTAACTCTCAAACTACTAAGCCAAATGCTTCCAAATTTTGACACAAGCTAGTTCATCAAGTTTACTCCAACTTTGGTATTTACAAGTTTTCCAGCAACCAATTTTATCAAAGCCAAATTTAGAATTACTACTAGCTGTCCAGAAAACCTAAAATTACAAAGGTTAAACATTTATTGATGTGGCCAAAGACCCTTAAAACCAAACTAAGATTTCCAAAAGTTCACATGGGGTATAACAACACCAGAAAGTAGGGTGTGACTACCTAGAACATTTATTTATACTCATTTCTTATTTTACTTAATTAATTAGGTGGAATTTTAAACATATATGTAAACTGCTCCTAAAATTCTACAAAAATTATAGGGGACTCTCTGACCCAAAAAGAGACCACAGTAAAAATTTGAACAAGTTTTATTCACAGAAATTCTCTATACAAAATTATCCAGTCAAAAAGACTGATTTTTGTATAATTAATAAATCATATTGAAAAGTATCAAACAACAGATTTCATATTTTCTTAGACACTCTAGGGTACCAAGACATTCTCCAAAAAGTTACAAGAACATTGCACATGTAGAAAAAATACAAAAATTCCTTCAATTATCTCCTAGAATAAAATGATAGCCTTATAACTTGGAAATTACTTAAGCACTGATGCCCAAATTTTTACCAGAGCTAGGGATAGCATAGAGTAACCTACCCACCAAATTTCATGATTTATGGAACACAACAGCTCAAGTTATAAATTTAACAAATTTGCATGCATTCCAAAACACATTTAAAGGATCTATTAAATTCTTACAGAATTTAAACATCTCATGCCAGATCCATATTTTTCTAAAATACTACACATCATGTAGACCCTAACAAAATTTATCTCATGATTTTTGGATCATTAAAACCCTAGATCTATATTTTTCCAACTTGTATAAAAATCAGTGACAAAATAATAAAAATGAATTTCATTTCGGATGAACTGGGCCGGCCCGGAAAACTCGGCCCACACACTCGCGCGCGCGGCCCACTCAGCGCCCCCGCCCACGCGCGATACTGACGGGCAGGCCCCTGCGGTCAGTGACCGGAGACAGGGGAGGCGGAGGCCCGCGAGCTCCGACGAGCTCGAGCTCGCCGGAGAAGAGCTCGCTCGGCCAATCGAACACCGCCTCGTGTTCTCCGTCACCCGGTGCGTCGATTGGTGCTCGTGGAATGGATGGGGATGGGGTGGAAGGGGCTTGTCACCGCGAGCGGCGGTCGGTGATGTCCGGTGGCGGCGCACCGTCGCCGGTGAGGATGTACGGTGCGGTCGAGGCTCGGTACGAGCTTCACCGAAGCTAGGCGGATCCATTTTGCTAGGAAGGGAGGATGGAGAGAGACCCGAAGCACCCCGACCACGGTGAGGTCCCATGGCGGGCTCCGGCGACCTCTCGGAGACGGGGAAGAAAGCAATGCGGCTCACCTTGAGTCAAATCGCGGGCTTTGGTGGTTCAAGGGGATGGAGGGTGGTGAGGCGGAGGGATTGGCGAGGTCTGGGAGAATGGCTCGACACCGTCGCGGTTTCACTCCTCTGGTCACCGCCCACGCGCGGAGAAGGAAGCAGAGAGGGAGGGAATGGCGAGCGCGAGTGGTGGGGGTTGAGGTGTCGGCTCGGTCTTCATCTCCGCGCCTGGGCTCGCGACGTGGAGGCGACGGCAAAGCTCGGACGCCACGCGGCCAAGCTGTTCTGCCCGAGCGCCACGACACGGTCGTTGTCTGAACCTTGAACCCGACGACTTCGGCGTCCATCGCCCGACTGACGGCCAAAGTTCCATCGATCCCCGTTCCAAATCTAGCCGGAATTAGTGCTAAGTGTTAACAGCAATTTGGTAGAGCTATGTGAGGGCAACAAAATTGTCAATTGGAGCTTAGACTGGTTCGGCCTAGATTTGAAACTACAGAGCTCCAAAGTGGGTCACCCGAAAACAAAAACTTAGTTTCAATCACTATGCCGACTGAAACCCGATTTTCTAGGCACCAAATCTCCTAAACCATTTAGAACTAGGTGATGGTGATATTGGCAATGTTGTAGAGCTACATGAGGGCTACAAGTTTGTCAATATGAGTGGGAGCTGGTTCCACCTGGTTTGCAAACTAAAAGCTCCTAAAGTAGGCATCAGTAAAACTGTAGGGTTAGATTCCAGACTTAGAAAAATTCTAAGTCTTGGAGCTACCTCTCTAACTGACTTGTGGGCCACTTTTGAGCATGTTAGGGTCAATTTCATGAGATGGTCATATTGAGACTTTTGTTCCCCATGAATTTCTTTACAACTTTGCTTAAGGGTGCTCTTCCATGCAAGGTCTCTAAATTAGACTTTTTAATTGATCAAACTAGAGCCTTCTAGGGTCAAATGGTGGTCAAACTTCTCTTGGAGGGCAAATTTGTAATTTTGGTCAACATGAACCTTGTTCCAAATGTTACCCTAAGTATAACTAAGGTGTTGTAGGTCATGATTGGCTACCTTACCTTTTTGTTACACCAACTATCAAATACTTCATGAAATAAATCAAACAAACCCTAGAACAATCACATGTGTTGCATCACATAAAATAACAAACATGAATGATGCATGCTTATGCTTATGCAAATGCAATTGCAATGCAATTAAGGACTAAACACTTGAAGTGTTACAGCCCTCCCCCCTTATAAAAATCTCGTCCCGAGATTTGGAAAGCGTACCATTTTTCATAGAATTCTTTATAACCATCCCGCAAATAATCCTCCCGTTCCCACGTAGCATCACTCTCACTTCCCTGATTACTCCACATCACTTTGTACCACTTAACCACTTTACTTCTAGTTACTCGTTCCTGAGTATCGATCACTCGGACTGGCTTTTCTTCATAGGTTAGGTCGGATTCCAGCCTGATATCACCTAAAGGAACTTGTTCCTCAGGAACTCGAAGACACTTTTTAAGCTGCGATACATGGAAAACGTTGAATATGGCTCTCATCTCAGGAGGCAACTGGATTTTGTACGCAACAGCTCCACTCTTGCCTATGATCTGGAAAGGACCCACGTATCTTGGTGCAAGTTTCCGCTTAACACCAAAACGTTGGACACTCTTCATTGGAGAAACTTTCAAATAAACGAAGTCTCCAACTTCAAATTCGAGTGGTTTTCTACGACGATCAGCATAACTTTTCTGTCTAGCTTGGGCTGCAGCCATATGTTTTTGGATGGTACGGACTTGCTCTTCAGCTTCCTCAACAAAAGCAATACCATAAAATCTCCTTTCACCAGCTTCTACCCAGTTTAGTGGAGTTCTACACTTACGACCGTACAAAGCTTCGAATGGAGCCATCTTAATACTCTCTTGATAACTATTATTGTACGAAAACTCGGCTAGAGGTAACCATTTTTCCCAAGAACCCTTGGATGAAATGACACATGCCCGCAACAGATCTTCTAAGATTTGGTTAACCCGTTCTGTTTGTCCTGATGTCTAGGGGTGATAAGCAGAGCTTCTCACTAACTTGGTTCCCAGAAGGTGATGCAAGTGCTCCCAAAAGCGAGCGGTGAACTGGGGACCACGGTCAGATATGATAGTACGAGGTATCCCATGAAGCCGGACGATCTGATTGAAGTACAACTCAGCATAGTCAGTGGGACGATAGTCCACTCTAACTAGAATGAAGTGAGCTGATTTGGTCAAACGATCCACAATTACCCAGATGGAGTTATGATTTTTGACAGTAGGAGGAAGACCGACAATGAAATCCATACTTATCTCTTCCCATTTCCAGCCTGGAATGGAAAGTGGCTGAAGTAGCCCAGCTTTCATGTGCACAGCTTTAACTCTGCAACAGGTGTCACATCTAGCAACATATGCAACTATCTCTTTCCGCATCTTGGTCCACCAATAAAGTGGCTTCAAATCATAATACATTTTATTACTACCAGGATGGATGGACAACTTGGACGAATGTGCTTCGGACAGGATCTGATCTCTAAGCTCTCGGTCCTTAGGTACCACTAACCTATCCTTAAACCACAGCACACCTTCGTCATCTAACCTGAAATGCTTAGTCTCTCCTTCATTCATCTTCCGTTTTATGTGAAAGATACCCGGATCAGTCTTTTGGAGCTCAATGATTCTATTTCTGAGAGTACCACTGACAGTGATGTTGTACAAGACTGCCGGATGTAACAGGCGAGATCGGTAAAAATCAGTTTCAATTAAGGAATGGCAATGAGACTTACGGCTTAAAGCGTCCGCAACCACATTTGCCTTGCCTGGGTGATAGTGTACTTGAAGATTATAATCTTTAATCAACTCGAGCCATCTTCTCTGACGCATATTTAGCTCGGGTTGGGTGAAGATGTATTTGAGGCTTTTGTGGTCTGTATAGATATTGCAGACATTTCCCAGCAGATAATGCCGCCATACCTTCAAAGCATGAACAACTGCGGCCAGTTCTAAGTCATGCGTTGGATAATTCACCTCATGCTTCCGAAGTTGCCGCGAGGTATATGCAATTACTCGGCCTTCCTGCATCAAAACGCCTCCCAAACCTATGCCTGAGGCATCACAATAAACATCAAATGGTTTCTCGATATTCGATTGTGCCAAAACCGAAGCCGAGGTTAGGAGGGTTCGCAGTTGGTGAAAAGCCGCATCACACTCAGGAGTCCAGACAAACCTGGTGTCTTTTTGCAGCAACCGAGTCATGGGTTTGGCTATTTTGGAGAAATCCGGGATGAAGCGACGATAATAGCCAGCCAAACCAAGAAAACTTCGGACCTCGTGAACCGAGATAGGAGCCTTCCAGTTCAGTACTTCCTGTACCTTGGCGGGGTCCACCATAATTCCTCCATCGGACAACACATGCCCAAGGAAAGGTACTTCTCGAAGCCAGAATTCACACTTACTGAACTTCGCATAAAGTTGATGTTCACGCAGTCTTGTGAGGACTATACGCAGATGTTCAGCGTGATCTTCCTCATTCACAGAATATACCAGGATGTCATCAATAAATACCACCACAAACTTGTCCAATTCAGGCATAAACACTGAATTCATCAAGTACATGAAGTGTGCGAGGGCATTTGTCAAGCCGAAAGACATAACAAGATACTCATAAAGACCGTATCTGGTAGAAAAGGCTGTCTTTGGAACATCTTCCGGGCGGATTTTAATTTGATGGTAGCCAGATCTTAGATCGATTTTGGAGAAAACTTTAGCTTTAGACAACTGATCGAATAAGATGTCGATACGTGGTAGAGGGTACTTATTTTTGACAGTGACTGCATTGAGAGGTCTATAATCTACGCACATCCGCAATGACTGATCCTTCTTCTTTACAAAGATAGCAGGACATCCCCACGGCGATGAACTAGCACGAATCAACCCCTTCTTCAAAAGTTCATTCAATTGCACCTTAAGTTCAGCTAACTCATTTGGAGGCATCCTATAGGGTCTCCTAGAGATGGGTGCGGTGCCAGGCAACAACTCGATTTTAAACTCCACATCCCGATCCGGAGGGAGTCTCGGCAATTCATCGGGAAAAACGTCCGGAAATTCATTTACTACGGAAATTTCAGCCAACGCCTTTGCTTGCACAGCATGAATTTCTCCCGACAATTCAACCTTTCTGGGAAGTTGTACTAGAAAACCCTTTTGATCTGTAGGATCTCTGAGCATAACTACCCGAGCGGATGTGTCAATGAGTACCCCATTCTGACTCATCCAATTCATGCCCAAGATAACATCTATGTCTAAACCAGGTAAAACCAATAGGGCAAGCGAATAACTTCGCCCTTCTATCTCAAACTTAAGGTTCCCCACTACTTTGTTTGTGGAAATATTCCCACTTGCAGCACTAATACAATAACCCACACCTTCAACAGTATGCAACTTGTGTGCAAATTTGGATGCAAACTTAGGACTGATAAAGGAATGCGAAGCACCTGAATCAAAAAGTACCATTGCAGGGTGTTGGTCAACTAGAAACTTACCAGCGGTGACCACCTCACCAGATGGAATTTCCTCAATGCTGTTATAATGGGCGTGTCCCTGACGACTACCTTGGTTGACATTTTTCTTAGGGTACGGACAGTTCCGGGCCCAATGACCTGGCTTGTTGCAATTCCAGCAAGGCATATTGCTAGGAGGAACACTAGAGCTGCTCTGTCCAGAAGTCCCCTTTGGCAGAGCGATGGTATAAGCCTTACGGAACCCTGTTTTTGTAGCAGGCTTCTTCTGCGGCGGACGGAACTTTGTATTCTGAGCAGGTGGGCGAGGGGAAGACCTCGGTGCCGCTGAGGCCCTTGACTGAGAAGCACTTGCCTCAAGGGCCCTTTTACGGCTCTTAGAGGCAGAATAAATAGTATTGTTGTTCTCCTGGGTCAAAGCATCGCTGATGAAATCATTGAAAGTAGTACATTTGCTAGTGCCCATAGTTTTCATCAGTTTTGGGCCGAGGCCCCTTTTGAAGCTAGCAATCTTTTTGGCATCGGTATCCACAAACTCTGTGGCATACCTTGCCAGGTTGTTGAAGGACTGTAAGTATTCAGTCAGGCTTTTGTTTCCTTGCGACAGCCTCATAAACTCTGTGTGCTTGATTGCCATAAGACCGGGAGGGATATAATTTCCCCGGAATGCCGCCTTAAACTGATCCCAAGCAATCGGGACATTGGCAGGCAGTGTGGAACGATAGTGGCTCCACCAAATGCCCGCCGGACCATGCAACTGATGGGAAACATACTCAGTTTTCAGCTCATCAGTTAGGCGTAGCAGACGAAACTTTTGTTCAATGGTATTCAACCACTCGTCAGCCTGCAGTGGTTCTTCCGCTTCCTTGAAGAGCGGGGGCTTTGTATCCAGAAAGTCCTTGAAATCGCTGTACTGATTTGGCTCTGGGCCCTGGCGGCCATGACGAGCCTCTCAATTAGCCAGTTGGCGCATGGCGTCAGCCAACATACGCTGCCCCTCAACCACTGATTGCATCAACTCGGCCGGAGTAGGTGGTGGCGGAGGGGGCGGCTGTTCCTCCTCCTCATTTCCACGACCCCGGCGTAGATTGTACGACATCTGCAAAATGCATAGCCAATGAGCACTGACGATGTGGGAAATTTGTAGATGAATTATTGCGAAATGTCAATCTGACTGTATGAATAGATTTCTCATAATAATTAAGGCACAATAATTCATCACAACCGCACAATCCATTCTAGTGCATCATTTGACGAGATCATACTTGGTAATCCAACAAGATGCTCTTTGTTAAAGGCTCACTCACAGGGAGCACAACGGTTACCGGACCGTTTACGTTGCTATCTACGTGATTTTTGACCTTTTTCACGGTACTTGGATTCGATCTCAAGATTTTTAGTTGACTGTGAAAGGCTACTTCAAACTGACCACAAAGAGACTCCTCAATGAAGAGTTCCATGGTGGATCATGATTAGCCACCTCGATACCTGCGCGTGCCAAGCAACACAGCCTTATGTCGTGCGCCATAGGAGGCCCTCGGTTTCGTCGCGGCACCGAAGGGTGCTAATCGTGACACCATCATCGAACGCAACATAATAAGACATCAAGTTGTGATCGAAATTAACAGGTTCAAACTACATTCAGGAAACATACGGTTCAACCTTACATCCCAAAGTCAAGTTATTACAAGGCCTCACTCCTTCACAGGGAGGGCACAAAAGACGATCCTAACATTATAGGCACGTGATGACTACTCTAAGCATCATCCTCCAAGTCAGTGTCAAGGATCTCCCCGCCGTCCTCATCACTGACAGGCTCTAACTCCTCGTCTTCTTCTTCTTCTGGCTCTTCCTCTGGTGCTTCTGCAGGTGGGGCATCCTGTGGTCCATCAACCTCCACTTCATCATCATCCTCAGCCATGAAGATTCCCGAACCCATGTCCTCATCGGCGTTGTTGTTTCGAGGCAGCAGGGGATTAAGCTCGTTGTTCAGGCGGTGCACTTCTTCATGAAGATTATCATTGTATTCTTCAGCGTTCTCCAACTGTTGCTCGAGCTCAAACTGACGAGCTCTCAGAACATTCTCCTCGTGCCAGGCTTCATCCCTCTGTTCCATCACACGGACCAACATGCGTTGACAGTTGCGATTTGCCACTGTCAACCTCTGGACTGCAAGCGTTTCTTGATCACGATCATGAATCACTTGTTCCAGTTGTTGCCGTGCTGCATTCCTGGCAGCAGTCACTTCAGCCAACTCTGCCCTCAGCCTTTCCACCTCAGTAGGCTCAGGGCGGGGCTCACGTGGAGCGAGCTGGTGACGCGGTGCCCTGCCCCCAGTGGATTTACGAGCGGTCCTCTTGGTACGTGCCATCTGTAGCAACAGATTAGATACGACTTAAAGTGAGAATCATTTAGGGGATACGAAATTTACTTTAGTCGGGAGTACTAAAAATTTTTAAGGAGGGAGTAAATGATATGTATGATATAATTAAACATGATGCATGCACGTTTCGTACGCCCTCTCACCTTAGTAGAAACCTAAAGTTCTAACGCTAGGCGGTGGCATACATACGTTCTCTCATATAAGCGAAACTATCGGTCTACTCGTTACGCTGTTAGTGTACCTGCAGAAAAACTCATTTCAGCCCAACAGTTTCCCAATATATGCACACAAGAAAGCAGTAAATTAAATACTTTCCATATACACATCCCCAGATGTATATACTTCAGTATCAAAGCTACCCGATAATAAGGTTCCCACAATTAAGTGCTTACGTAATTACATGGTTTAAACATGTAAGTATGTAAGTCACCAAAACTACTTTCCCCTAGATCGCCGGTTAGACGATCATGCTCTCACAACTCACACTTACCAGAGCGTCGAGGCACTTGATCCATACATTACCACCCAAGTGGATGACATCCATACAATATCACGCCGTATGGACGACGAAACAAAAACAAACAAGGCCCCCAAGTTAGTCTTTATAATAAGCCACCTAAGAGTCCTTATTTGGGCTAAGGGTTGTGATCACTGGCATACAAAAAAATATTTTTTTATAGTTTTTAACCCTTTTTATAAACAAATACTTTTGTTTTTAATTACCCGTAAGATGTGTTTAATGTTGAATTATGCTCCGGTACCAGCTGTAACAGAACCGACCAAATTATAAGAGCACAAGTACAAAAACAAGCACCGAAGCGCTCAAATTTTCGAACTTGAGCCCATATAATCCCGGTAGTCAATCGAAACCACGAAGGATTTCAAACCAACTCGCTTACAACCAGGATCGCATCATTCAACATACAACATCATACGTTACATTTCACAAGTAGTGCTGAAATAAGTTTACACAAACGGAGTAGCAATTATTACAAACTAAGTTTATAAAGTAGCGGAAGCATAACACACACCAGTTGTTAACTACTGCCAGTCTTGATGATCAACAACCCGCAAAAGCATGAGGAAAGTACATAAAAGATGATCACGCCCAAGTGATCTAGTCTTCTTCACCCGCAGGGTGGAGACAAGTTTTGCAGAAGCCTTGATAGAGCATATCATCTGCAACCGGAGGGAATAAACCCTGAGTACTGGAATGTACTCAGCTAGACTTACCCGTCGAAAACCAGAAATAAGATGACACCAAGGATTATGCAAGGCTTACACAAGAGGCTAGCTGACATAACATTTTGCATAAAGGCATAAGTAATTGAAACTCTTATAACCTATACTAGCAGTTATTTGTAGCATTTACCTGTCATCTATCTTAGCACCTGTACTAAACATGCACTTGATTATAATCAAACAACATTATTATTATATCCATAGCAGGTATATCATTATGGCAACATTGTATCATTCCCTTAACCACCGGTTCATTTAATGAGATCTACGTTGCCGCTGCTCAAGTCAAGTGCTCACTAACCGGGAGCGACGGCGATTCGAATCGAATTCCTATCCAGCTGGAGGGGTATTTCTAACACTCATCGCGCAGGCCCCTGCCAGGGTCGCACAAGCCACCTTTTCATATGATTCAGGAATCGCGGGTCCGAATGATGTCGCGACCCCAAGAGCGACACTCTGCCAGGTGATAGGGACTCTAACCCCCCCTTGGTCTCACGCCAATGTCCCCAAGCACATCCTTTCTCTCCTCCAAGAAGCAACCTATCATTTGATTCCCGGCCTGAACCACATTACTCGGCTTCGCGGTCGGAACGGCTTATCCGGCCAACTAAGTGTTAGACTACGTTCAACATGACTCAAGGACGTACAGCGAATCGGTCCTTAAACGACTCAGACGGGCATAGCTCCACACCCAAGACGTGAAGTGTCTTGCGGCTGTACTATCGAACTCCCGCCCGGTCTCAATTTCATTTTAAGGCATGGTTCCATCCACGATAGCCATAAAGCCACTCGTGACTCCTTCCTACATCTCGCGGATGACCGGAAATCACCCGACTTCTACCGTACTAAGCAGGGCTAAGCATTGACACGTGCCTAAACCTAATATAGGATTAAGTACAATATCTGGACAAGGACAGGTATAATGCAACAAGTGTTTCCATATAACTCCTACGACTTAATGCAGTAAACAATTAAAATACTCAAGATTAATTTATAAATCAGTAGGTTCAGCATGCACCGGGGCTTGCCTTTGAGAAAGGTTGCGGGCCGGTGGTCTGGACACTCAGGAAGGTCGTCTGCGGGCACTCCTTCGCCTGCTGGATCCTCGGGCTCCTGCTGCTCCTGGTCCTCCTCCGGAATCACAGGCTCGAATTCGAGGAGAGTTACCCCCTCCGGTACACCTATTGCATGCAATGCACAATAAATATCATGGATGCATAAATGGGTGCAACATGCTCGGAATGAAATGCATTTCAGAAATAAAATACTCTATTCAAGTTACTTTATTAGTACGTGCAAATCTCTTCTCCGGTGGAGAAGTACTTACCTAAGCTACTCAACCTAAGATACAGCTGTTCTTCTTCGGTTAAGGCCCTAACACCTAACAATACAAGAGTAATATTACTTAGGTTACCACAGTAAGACATTCTGGACAGCAGCTCAAAGATTCTAACATAACTGGAGATTTACAATTCCAAAAGATATGATCTAAGACAATCTGGAAAGCCTAAGAAATGCACTACAATTCATTTTCAGACCTCAACTCCAAACTCCTAAGTTTTCCATGTCAAACTTCACAAGTTCCAGAATCTGTCCTCTCAAAACAGAGAGTAGCAGATTTTGAACTGCCACTTTAAACAACAGTAACTCTCAAACTACTAAGCCAAATGCTTCCAAATTTTGACACAAGCTAGTTCATCAAGTTTACTCCAACTTTGGTATTTACAAGTTTTCCAGCAACCAATTTTATCAAAGCCAAATTTAGAATTACTACTAGCTGTCCAGAAAACCTAAAATTACAAAGGTTAAACATTTATTGATGTGGCCAAAGACCCTTAAAACCAAACTAAGATTTCCAAAAGTTCACATGGGGTATAACAACACCAGAAAGTAGGGTGTGACTACCTAGAACATTTATTTATACTCATTTCTTATTTTACTTAATTAATTAGGTGGAATTTTAAACATATATGTAAACTGCTCCTAAAATTCTACAAAAATTACAGGGGACTCTCTGACCCAAAAAGAGACCACAGTAAAAATTTGAACAAGTTTTATTCACAGAAATTCTCTATACAAAATTATCCAGTCAAAAAGACTGATTTTTGTATAATTAATAAATCATATTGAAAAGTATCAAACAACAGATTTCATATTTTCTTAGACACTCTAGGGTACCAAGACATTCTCCAAAAAGTTACAAGAACATTGCACATGTAGAAAAAATACAAAAATTCCTTCAATTATCTCCTAGAATAAAATGATAGCCTTATAACTTGGAAATTACTTAAGCACTGATGCCCAAATTTTTACCAGAGCTAGGGATAGCATAGAGTAACCTACCCACCAAATTTCATGATTTATGGAACACAACAGCTCAAGTTATAAATTTAACAAATTTGCATGCATTCCAAAACACATTTAAAGGATCTATTAAATTCTTACAGAATTTAAACATCTCATGCCAGATCCATATTTTTCTAAAATACTACACATCATGTAGACCCTAACAAAATTTATCTCATGATTTTTGGATCATTAAAACCCTAGATCTATATTTTTCCAACTTGTACAAAAATCAGTGACAAAATAATAAAAATGAATTTCATTTCGGATGAACTGGGCCGGCCCGGAAAACTCGGCCCACACACTCGCGCGCGCGCGGCCCGCTCAGCGCCCCCGCCCACGCGCGATACTGACGGGCAGGCCCCTGCGGTCAGTGACCGGAGACAGGGGAGGCGGAGGCCCGCGAGCTCCGACGAGCTCGAGCTCGCCGGAGAAGAGCTCGCTCGGCCAATCGAACACCGCCTCGTGTTCTCCGTCACCCGGTGCGTCGATTGGTGCTCGTGGAATGGATGGGGATGGGGTGGAAGGGGCTTGTCACCGCGAGCGGCGGTCGGTGATGTCCGGTGGCGGCGCACCGTCGCCGGTGAGGATGTACGGTGCGGTCGAGGCTCGGTACGAGCTTCACCGAAGCTAGGCGGATCCATTTTGCTAGGAAGGGAGGATGAAGAGAGACCCGAAGCACCCCGACCACGGTGAGGTCCCATGGCGGGCTCCGGCGACCTCTCGGAGACGGGGAAGAAAGCAATGCGGCTCACCTTGAGTCAAATCGCGGGCTTTGGTGGTTCAAGGGGATGGAGGGTGGTGAGGCGGAGGGATTGGCGAGGTCTGGGAGAATGGCTCGACACCGTCGCGGTTTCACTCCTCTGGTCACCGCCCGCGCGCGGAGAAGGAAGCAGAGAGGGAGGGAATGGCGAGCGCGAGTGGTGGGGGTTGAGGTGTCGGCTCGGTCTTCATCTCCGCGCCTGGGCTCGCGACGTGGAGGCGACGGCAAAGCTCGGACGCCACGCGGCCAAGCTGTTCTGCCCGAGCGCCACGACACGGTCGTTGTCTGAACCTTGAACCCAACGACTTCGGCGTCCATCGCCCGACTGACGGCCAAAGTTCCATCGATCCCCGTTCCAAATCTAGCCGGAATTAGTGCTAAGTGTTAACAGCAATTTGGTAGAGCTATGTGAGGGCAACAAAATTGTCAATTGGAGCTTAGACTGGTTCGGCCTAGATTTGAAACTACAGAGCTCCAAAGTGGGTCACCCGAAAACAAAAACTTAGTTTCAATCACTATGCCGACTGAAACCCGATTTTCTAGGCACCAAATCTCCTAAACCATTTAGAACTAGGTGATGGTGATATTGGCAATGTTGTAGAGCTACATGAGGGCTACAAGTTTGTCAATATGAGTGGGA
Organism: Saccharum hybrid cultivar R570; assembly: GCA_038087645.1. Taxonomy (NCBI): domain Eukaryota; kingdom Viridiplantae; phylum Streptophyta; class Magnoliopsida; order Poales; family Poaceae; genus Saccharum; species Saccharum hybrid cultivar. Next base: position 198,128 of record JAQSUU010000077.1, on the reverse strand, counting down.
GCTGGTTCCGCCTGGTTTGCAAACTAAAAGCTCCTAAAGTAGGCATCAGTAAAACTGTAGGGTTAGATTCCAGACTTAGAAAAATTCTAAGTCTTGGAGCTACCTCTCTAACTGACTTGTGGGCCACTTTTGAGCATGTTAGGGTCAATTTCATGAGATGGTCATATTGAGACTTTTGTTCCCCATGAATTTCTTTACAACTTTGCTTAAGGGTGCTCTTCCATGCAAGGTCTCTAAATTAGACTTTTTAATTGATCAAACTAGAGCCTTCTAGGGTCAAATGGTGGTCAAACTTCTCTTGGAGGGCAAATTTGTAATTTTGGTCAACATGAACCTTGTTCCAAATGTTACCCTAAGTATAACTAAGGTGTTGTAGGTCATGATTGGCTACCTTACCTTTTTGTTACACCAACTATCAAATACTTCATGAAATAAATCAAACAAACCCTAGAACAATCACATGTGTTGCATCACATAAAATAACAAACATGAATGATGCATGCTTATGCTTATGCAAATGCAATTGCAATGCAATTAAGGACTAAACACTTGAAGTGTTACAGCCCTCCCCCCTTATAAAAATCTCGTCCCGAGATTTGGAAAGCGTACCATTTTTCATAGAATTCTTTATAACCATCCCGCAAATAATCCTCCCGTTCCCACGTAGCATCACTCTCACTTCCCTGATTACTCCACATCACTTTGTACCACTTAACCACTTTACTTCTAGTTACTCGTTCCTGAGTATCGATCACTCGGACTGGCTTTTCTTCATAGGTTAGGTCGGATTCCAGCCTGATATCACCTAAAGGAACTTGTTCCTCAGGAACTCGAAGACACTTTTTAAGCTGCGATACATGGAAAACGTTGAATATGGCTCTCATCTCAGGAGGCAACTGGATTTTGTACGCAACAGCTCCACTCTTGCCTATGATCTGGAAAGGACCCACGTATCTTGGTGCAAGTTTCCGCTTAACACCAAAACGTTGGACACTCTTCATTGGAGAAACTTTCAAATAAACGAAGTCTCCAACTTCAAATTCGAGTGGTTTTCTACGACGATCAGCATAACTTTTCTGTCTAGCTTGGGCTGCAGCCATATGTTTTTGGATGGTACGGACTTGCTCTTCAGCTTCCTCAACAAAAGCAATACCATAAAATCTCCTTTCACCAGCTTCTACCCAGTTTAGTGGAGTTCTACACTTACGACCGTACAAAGCTTCGAATGGAGCCATCTTAATACTCTCTTGATAACTATTATTGTACGAAAACTCGGCTAGAGGTAACCATTTTTCCCAAGAACCCTTGGATGAAATGACACATGCCCGCAACAGATCTTCTAAGATTTGGTTAACCCGTTCTGTTTGTCCTGATGTCTAGGGGTGATAAGCAGAGCTTCTCACTAACTTGGTTCCCAGAAGGTGATGCAAGTGCTCCCAAAAGCGAGCGGTGAACTGGGGACCACGGTCAGATATGATAGTACGAGGTATCCCATGAAGCCGGACGATCTGATTGAAGTACAACTCAGCATAGTCAGTGGGACGATAGTCCACTCTAACTAGAATGAAGTGAGCTGATTTGGTCAAACGATCCACAATTACCCAGATGGAGTTATGATTTTTGACAGTAGGAGGAAGACCGACAATGAAATCCATACTTATCTCTTCCCATTTCCAGCCTGGAATGGAAAGTGGCTGAAGTAGCCCAGCTTTCATGTGCACAGCTTTAACTCTGCAACAGGTGTCACATCTAGCAACATATGCAACTATCTCTTTCCGCATCTTGGTCCACCAATAAAGTGGCTTCAAATCATAATACATTTTATTACTACCAGGATGGATGGACAACTTGGACGAATGTGCTTCGGACAGGATCTGATCTCTAAGCTCTCGGTCCTTAGGTACCACTAACCTATCCTTAAACCACAGCACACCTTCGTCATCTAACCTGAAATGCTTAGTCTCTCCTTCATTCATCTTCCGTTTTATGTGAAAGATACCCGGATCAGTCTTTTGGAGCTCAATGATTCTATTTCTGAGAGTACCACTGACAGTGATGTTGTACAAGACTGCCGGATGTAACAGGCGAGATCGGTAAAAATCAGTTTCAATTAAGGAATGGCAATGAGACTTACGGCTTAAAGCGTCCGCAACCACATTTGCCTTGCCTGGGTGATAGTGTACTTGAAGATTATAATCTTTAATCAACTCGAGCCATCTTCTCTGACGCATATTTAGCTCGGGTTGGGTGAAGATGTATTTGAGGCTTTTGTGGTCTGTATAGATATTGCAGACATTTCCCAGCAGATAATGTCGCCATACCTTCAAAGCATGAACAACTGTGGCCAGTTCTAAGTCATGCGTTGGATAATTCACCTCATGCTTCCGAAGTTGCCGCGAGGTATATGCAATTACTCGGCCTTCCTGCATCAAAACGCCTCCCAAACCTATGCCTGAGGCATCACAATAAACATCAAATGGTTTCTCGATATTCGGTTGTGCCAAAACCGAAGCCGAGGTTAGGAGGGTTCGCAGTTGGTGAAAAGCCGCATCACACTCAGGAGTCCAGACAAACCTGGTGTCTTTTTGCAGCAACCGAGTCATGGGTTTGGCTATTTTGGAGAAATCCGGGATGAAGCGACGATAATAGCCAGCCAAACCAAGAAAACTTCGGACCTCGTGAACCGAGATAGGAGCCTTCCAGTTCAGTACTTCCTGTACCTTGGCGGGGTCCACCATAATTCCTCCATCGGACAACACATGCCCAAGGAAAGGTACTTCTCGAAGCCAGAATTCACACTTACTGAACTTCGCATAAAGTTGATGTTCACGCAGTCTTGTGAGGACTATACGCAGATGTTCAGCGTGATCTTCCTCATTCACAGAATATACCAGGATGTCATCAATAAATACCACCACAAACTTGTCCAATTCAGGCATAAACACCGAATTCATCAAGTACATGAAGTGTGCGAGGGCATTTGTCAAGCCGAAAGACATAACAAGATACTCATAAAGACCGTATCTGGTAGAAAAGGCTGTCTTTGGAACATCTTCCGGGCGGATTTTAATTTGATGGTAGCCAGATCTTAGATCGATTTTGGAGAAAACTTTAGCTTTAGACAACTGATCGAATAAGATGTCGATACGTGGTAGAGGGTACTTATTTTTGACAGTGACTGCATTGAGAGGTCTATAATCTACGCACATCCGCAATGACTGATCCTTCTTCTTTACAAAGATAGCAGGACATCCCCACGGCGATGAACTAGGACGAATCAACCCCTTCTTCAAAAGTTCATTCAATTGCACCTTAAGTTCAGCTAACTCATTTGGAGGCATCCTATAGGGTCTCCTAGAGATGGGTGCGGTGCCAGGCAACAACTCGATTTTAAACTCCACATCCCGATCCGGAGGGAGTCTCGGTAATTCATCGGGAAAAACGTCCGGAAATTCATTTACTACGGAAATTTCAGCCAACGCCTTTGCTTGCACAGCATGAATTTCTCCCGACAATTCAACCTTTCTGGGAAGTTGTACTAGAAAACCCTTTTGATCTGTAGGATCTCTGAGCATAACTACCCGAGCGGATGTGTCAATGAGTACCCCATTCTGACTCATCCAATTCATGCCCAAGATAACATCTATGTCTAAACCAGGTAAAACCAATAGGGCAAGCGAATAACTTCGCCCTTCTATCTCAAACTTAAGGTTCCCCACTACTTTGTTTGTGGAAATATTCCCACTTGCAGCACTAATACAATAACCCACACCTTCAACAGTATGCAACTTGTGTGCAAATTTGGATGCAAACTTAGGACTGATAAAAGAATGCGAAGCACCTGAATCAAAAAGTACCATTGCAGGGTGTTGGTCAACTAGAAACTTACCAGCGGTGACCACCTCACCAGATGGAATTTCCTCAATGCTGTTATAATGGGCGTGTCCCTGACGACTACCTTGGTTGACATTTTTCTTAGGGTACGGACAGTTCCGGGCCCAATGACCTGGCTTGTTGCAATTCCAGCAAGGCATATTGCTAGGAGGAACACTAGAGCTGCTCTGTCCAGAAGTCCCCTTTGGCAGAGCGACGGTATAAGCCTTACGGAACCCCGTTTTTGTAGCAGGCTTCTTCTGCGGCGGACGGAACTTTGTATTCTGAGCAGGTGGGCGAGGGGAAGACCTCGGTGCCGCTGAGGCCCTTGACTGAGAAGCACTTGCCTCAAGGGCCCTTTTACGGCTCTTAGAGGCAGAATAAATAGTATTGTTGTTCTCCTGGGTCAAAGCATCGCTGATGAAATCATTGAAAGTAGTACATTTGCTAGTGCCCATAGTTTTCATCAGTTTTGGGCCGAGGCCCCTTTTGAAGCTAGCAATCTTTTTGGCATCGGTATCCACAAACTCTGTGGCATACCTTGCCAGGTTGTTGAAGGACTGTAAGTATTCAGTCAGGCTTTTGTTTCCTTGCGACAGCCTCATAAACTCTGTGTGCTTGATTGCCATAAGACCGGGAGGGATATAATTTCCCCGGAATGCCGCCTTAAACTGATCCCAAGCAATCGGGACATTGGCAGGCAGTGTGGAACGATAGTGGCTCCACCAAATGCCCGCCGGACCATGCAACTGATGGGAAACATACTCAGTTTTCAGCTCATCAGTTAGGCGTAGCAGACGAAACTTTTGTTCAATGGTATTCAACCACTCGTCAGCCTGCAGTGGTTCTTCCGCTTCCTTGAAGAGCGGGGGCTTTGTATCCAGAAAGTCCTTGAAATCGCTGTACTGATTTGGCTCTGGGCCCTGGCGGCCATGACGAGCCTCTCAATTAGCCAGTTGGCGCATGGCGTCAGCCAACATACGCTGCCCCTCAACCACTGATTGCATCAACTCGGCCGGAGTAGGTGGTGGCGGAGGGGGCGGCTGTTCCTCCTCCTCATTTCCACGACCCCGGCGTAGATTGTACGACATCTGCAAAATGCATAGCCAATGAGCACTGACGATGTGGGAAATTTGTAGATGAATTATTGCGAAATGTCAATCTGACTGTATGAATAGATTTCTCATAATAATTAAGGCACAATAATTCATCACAACCGCACAATCCATTCTAGTGCATCATTTGACGAGATCATACTTGGTAATCCAACAAGATGCTCTTTGTTAAAGGCTCACTCACAGGGAGCACAACGGTTACCGGACCGTTTACGTTGCTATCTACGTAATTTTTGACCTTTTTCACGGTACTTGGATTCGATCTCAAGATTTTTAGTTGACTGTGAAAGGCTACTTCAAACTGACCACAAAGAGACTCCTCAATGAAGAGTTCCATGGTGGATCATGATTAGCCACCTCGATACCTGCGCGTGCCAAGCAACACAGCCTTATGTCGCGCGCCATAGGAGGCCCTCGGTTTCGTCGCGGCACCGAAGGGTGCTAATCGTGACACCATCATCGAACGCAACATAATAAGACATCAAGTTGTGATCGAAATTAACAGGTTCAAACTACATTCAGGAAACATACGGTTCAACCTTACATCCCAAAGTCAAGTTATTACAAGGCCTCACTCCTTCACAGGGAGGGCACAAAAGACGATCCTAACATTATAGGCACGTGATGACTACTCTAAGCATCATCCTCCAAGTCAGTGTCAAGGATCTCCCCGCCGTCCTCATCACTGACAGGCTCTAACTCCTCGTCTTCTTCTTCTTCTGGCTCTTCCTCTGGTGCTTCTGCAGGTGGGGCATCCTGTGGTCCATCAACCTCCACTTCATCATCATCCTCAGCCATGAAGATTCCCGAACCCATGTCCTCATCGGCGTTGTTGTTTCGAGGCAGCAGGGGATTAAGCTCGTTGTTCAGGCGGTGCACTTCTTCATGAAGATTATCATTGTATTCTTCAGCGTTCTCCAACTGTTGCTCGAGCTCAAACTGACGAGCTCTCAGAACATTCTCCTCGTGCCAGGCTTCATCCCTCTGTTCCATCACACGGACCAACATGCGTTGACAGTTGCGATTTGCCACTGTCAACCTCTGGACTGCAAGCGTTTCTTGATCACGATCATGAATCACTTGTTCCAGTTGTTGCCGTGCTGCATTCCTGGCAGCAGTCACTTCAGCCAACTCTGCCCTCAGCCTTTCCACCTCAGTAGGCTCAGGGCGGGGCTCACGTGGAGCGAGCTGGTGACGCGGTGCCCTGCCCCCAGTGGATTTACGAGCGGTCCTCTTGGTACGTGCCATCTGTAGCAACAGATTAGATACGACTTAAAGTGAGAATCATTTAGGGGATACGAAATTTACTTTAGTCGGGAGTACTGAAAATTTTTAAGGAGGGAGTAAATGATATGTATGATATAATTAAACATGATGCATGCACGTTTCGTACGCCCTCTCACCTTAGTAGAAACCTAAAGTTCTAACGCTAGGCGGTGGCATACATACGTTCTCTCATATAAGCGAAACTATCGGTCTACTCGTTACGCTGTTAGTGTACCTGCAGAAAAACTCATTTCAGCCCAACAGTTTCCCAATATATGCACACAAGAAAGCAGTAAATTAAATACTTTCCATATACACATCCCCAGATGTATATACTTCAGTATCAAAGCTACCCGATAATAAGGTTCCCACAATTAAGTGCTTACGTAATTACATGGTTTAAACATGTAAGTATGCAAGTCACCAAAACTACTTTCCCCTAGATCGCCGGTTAGACGATCATGCTCTCACAACTCACACTTACCAGAGCGTCGAGGCACTTGATCCATACATTACCACCCAAGTGGATGGCATCCATACAATATCACGCCGTATGGACGACGAAACAAAAACAAACAAGGCCCCCAAGTTAGTCTTTATAATAAGCCACCTAAGAGTCCTTATTTGGGCTAAGGGTTGTGATCACTGGCATACAAAAAAATATTTTTTTATAGTTTTTAACCCTTTTTATAAACAAATACTTTTGTTTTTAATTACCCGTAAGATGTGTTTAATGTTGAATTATGCTCCGGTACCAGCTGTAACAGAACCGACCAAATTATAAGAGCACAAGTACAAAAACAAGCACCGAAGCGCTCAAATTTTCGAACTTGAGCCCATATAATCCCGGTAGTCAATCGAAACCACGAAGGATTTCAAACCAACTCGCTTACAACCAGGATCGCATCATTCAACATACAACATCATACGTTACATTTCACAAGTAGTGCTGAAATAAGTTTACACAAACGGAGTAGCAATTATTACAAACTAAGTTTATAAAGTAGCGGAAGCATAACACACACCAGTTGTTAACTACTGCCAGTCTTGATGATCAACAACCCGCAAAAGCATGAGGAAAGTACATAAAAGATGATCACGCCCAAGTGATCTAGTCTTCTTCACCCGCAGGGTGGAGACAAGTTTTGCAGAAGCCTTGATAGAGCATATCATCTGCAACCGGAGGGAATAAACCCTGAGTACTGGAATGTACTCAGCTAGACTTACCCGTCGAAAACCAGAAATAAGATGACACCAAGGATTATGCAAGGCTTACACAAGAGGCTAGCTGACATAACATTTTGCATAAAGGCATAAGTAATTGAAACTCTTATAACCTATACTAGCAGTTATTTGTAGCATTTACCTGTCATCTATCTTAGCACCTGTACTAAACATGCACTTGATTATAATCAAACAACATTATTATTATATCCATAGCAGGTATATCATTATGGCAACATTGTATCATTCCCTTAACCACCGGTTCATTTAATGAGATCTACGTTGCCGCTGCTCAAGTCAAGTGCTCACTAACCGGGAGCGACGGCGATTCGAATCGAATTCCTATCCAGCTGGAGGGGTATTTCTAACACTCACCGCGCAGGCCCCTGCCAGGGTCGCACAAGCCACCTTTTCATATGATTCAGGAATCGCGGGTTCGAATGATGTCGCGACCCCAAGAGCGACACTCTGCCAGGTGATAGGGACTCTAACCCCCCCTTGGTCTCACGCCAATGTCCCCAAGCACATCCTTTCTCTCCTCCAAGAAGCAACCTACCATTCGATTCCCGGCCTGAACCACATTACTCGGCTTCGCGGTCGGAACGGCTTATCCGGCCAACTAAGTGTTAGACTACGTTCAACATGACTCAAGGACGTACAGCGAATCGGTCCTTAAACGACTCAGACGGGCATAGCTCCACACCCAAGACGTGAAGTGTCTTGCGGCTGTACTATCGAACTCCCGCCCGGTCTCAATTTCATTTTAAGGCATGGTTCCATCCACGATAGCCATAAAGCCACTCGTGACTCCTTCCTACATCTCGCGGATGACCGGAAATCACCCGACTTCTACCGTACTAAGCAGGGCTAAGCATTGACACGTGCCTAAACCTAATATAGGATTAAGTACAATATCTGGACAAGGACAGGTATAATGCAACAAGTGTTTCCATATAACTCCTACGACTTAATGCAGTAAACAATTAAAATACTCAAGATTAATTTATAAATCAGTAGGTTCAGCATGCACCGGGGCTTGCCTTTGAGAAAGGTTGCGGGCCGGTGGTCTGGACACTCAGGAAGGTCGTCTGCGGGCACTCCTTCGCCTGCTGGATCCTCGGGCTCCTGCTGCTCCTGGTCCTCCTCCGGAATCACAGGCTCGAATTCGAGGAGAGTTACCCCCTCCGGTACACCTATTGCATGCAATGCACAATAAATATCATGGATGCATAAATGGGTGCAACATGCTCGGAATGAAATGCATTTCAGAAATAAAATACTCTATTCAAGTTACTTTATTAGTACGTGCAAATCTCTTCTCCGGTGGAGAAGTACTTACCTAAGCTACTCAACCTAAGATACAGCTGTTCTTCTTCGGTTAAGGCCCTAACACCTAACAATACAAGAGTAATATTACTTAGGTTACCACAGTAAGACATTCTGGACAGCAGCTCAAAGATTCTAACATAACTGGAGATTTACAATTCCAAAAGATATGATCTAAGACAATCTGGAAAGCCTAAGAAATGCACTACAATTCATTTTCAGACCTCAACTCCAAACTCCTAAGTTTTCCATGTCAAACTTCACAAGTTCCAGAATCTGTCCTCTCAAAACAGAGAGTAGCAGATTTTGAACTGCCACTTTAAACAACAGTAACTCTCAAACTACTAAGCCAAATGCTTCCAAATTTTGACACAAGCTAGTTCATCAAGTTTACTCCAACTTTGGTATTTACAAGTTTTCCAGCAACCAATTTTATCAAAGCCAAATTTAGAATTACTACTAGCTGTCCAGAAAACCTAAAATTACAAAGGTTAAACATTTATTGATGTGGCCAAAGACCCTTAAAACCAAACTAAGATTTCCAAAAGTTCACATGGGGTATAACAACACCAGAAAGTAGGGTGTGACTACCTAGAACATTTATTTATACTCATTTCTTATTTTACTTAATTAATTAGGTGGAATTTTAAACATATATGTAAACTGCTCCTAAAATTCTACAAAAATTACAGGGGACTCTCTGACCCAAAAAGAGACCACAGTAAAAATTTGAACAAGTTTTATTCACAGAAATTCTCTATACAAAATTCACCAGTCAAAAAGACTGATTTTTGTATAATTAATAAATCATATTGAAAAGTATCAAACAACAGATTTCATATTTTCTTAGACACTCTAGGGTACCAAGACATTCTCCAAAAAGTTACAAGAACATTGCATATGTAGAAAAATTACAAAAATTCCTTCAATTATCTCCTAGAATAAAATGATAGCCTTATAACTTGGAAATTACTTAAGCACTAATGCCCAAATTTTTACCAGAGCTAGGGCTAGCGTAGAGTAACCTACCCACCAAATTTCATGATTTATGGAACACTACAGCTCAAGTTATAAATTTAACAAATTTGCATGCATTCCAAAACACATTTAAAGGATCTATTAAATTCTTACAGAATTTAAACATCTCATGCCAGATCCATATTTTTCTAAAATACTACACATCATGTAGACCCTAACAAAATTTATCTCATGATTTTTGGATCATTAAAACCCTAGATCTATATTTTTCCAACTTGTACAAAAATCAGTGACAAAATAATAAAAATGAATTTCATTTCGGATGAACTGGGCCGGCCCGGAAAACTCGGCCCACACACTCGCGCGCGCGCGGCCCGCTCAGCGCCCCCGCCCGTGCGCGATACTGACGGGCGGGCCCCTGCGGTCAGTGACCGGAGACAGGGGAGGCGGAGGCCCGCGAGCTCCGACGAGCTCGAGCTCGTCGGAGAAGAGCTCGCTCGGCCAATCGAACACCGCCTCGTGTTCTCCGTCACCCGGTGTGTCGATTGGTGCTCGTGGAATGGATGGGGATGGGGTGGAAGGGGCTTGTCACCGCGAGCGGCGGCCGGTGATGTCCGGTGGCGGCGCACCGTCGCCGGTGAGGATGTACGGTGCGGTCGAGGCTCGGTACGAGCTTCACCGAAGCTAGGCGGATCCATTTTGCTAGGAAGGGAGGATGGAGCGAGACCCGAAGCACCCCAACCACGGTGAGGTCCCATGGCGGGCTCCGGCGACCTCTCGGAGACGGGGAAGAAAGCAATGCGGCTCACCTTGAGTCAAATGCGGGCTTCGGTGGTTCAAGGGGATGGAGGGTGGTGAGGCGGAGGGATTGGCGAGGTCTGGGAGAATGGCTCGACACCGTCGCGGTTTCACTCCTCTGGTCACCGCCCGCGCGCGGAGAAGGAAGCAGAGAGGGAGGGAATGGTGAGCGCGAGTGGTGGGGGTTGAGGTGTCGGCTCGGTCTTCATCTCCGCGCCTGGGCTCGCGACGTGGAGGCGACGGTAGAGCTCGGACGCCACGCGGCCAAGCTGTTCTGCCCGAGCGCCACGACACGGTCGTTGTCTGAACCTTGAACCCGACGACTTCGGCGTCCATCGCCCGACTGACGGCCAAAGTTCCACCGATCCCCGTTCCAAATCTAGCCGGAATTAGTGCTAAGTGTTAACAGCAATTTGGTAGAGCTATGTGAGAGCAACAAAATTGTCAATTGGAGCTTAGACTGGTTCGGCCTAGATTTGAAACTACAAAGCTCCAAAGTGGGTCACCCGAAAACTGAAACTTAGTTTCAATCACTATGCCGACTGAAACCCGATTTTCTAGGCACCAAATCTCCTAAACCATTTAGAACTAGGTGATGGTGATATTGGCAATGTTGTAGAGCTACATGAGGGCTACAAGTTTGTCAATATGAGTGGGAGCTGGTTCCGCCTGGTTTGCAAACTAAAAGCTCCTAAAGTAGGCATCAGTAAAACTGTAGGGTCAGATTCCAGACTTAGAAAAATTCTAAGTCTTGGAGCTACCTCTCTAACTGACTTGTGGGCCACTTTTGAGCATGTTAGGGTCAATTTCATGAGATGGTCATATTGAGACTTTTGTTCCCCATGAATTTCTTTACAACTTTGCTTAAGGGTGCTCTTCCATGCAAGGTCTCTAAATTAGACTTTTTAATTGGTCAAACTAGAGCCTTCTAGGGTCAAATGGTGGTCAAACTTCTCTTGGAGGGCAAATTTGTAATTTTGGTCAACATGAACCTTGTTCCAAATGTTACCCTAAGTATAACTAAGGTGTTGTAGGTCATGATTGGCTACCTTACCTTTTTGTTACACCAACTATCAAATACTTCATGAAATAAATCAAACAAACCCTAGAACAATCACATGTGTTGCATCACATAAAATAACAAACATGAATGATGCATGCTTATGCTTATGCAAATGCAATTGCAATGCAATTAAGGACTAAACACTTGAAGTGTTACACTAAGTCTAGCCATTAGGGTATAGGGATTAATACCCCATAGCTAGTCCCCGAGCACTATGCATTATGATGTGACACGCCGTCTTGACCTTCTCTGAACAGTAAGACTTGAGTTCTTGACGTCTCCGACCAGTCAAAACACCATCCGAGCAGCTGTTGCAGGCGTCTGACCAGCTTATAGTGCTCAGGGATTTTTTATTTCCTGTCTATTTTTCGCGCGATAAAAGAAAAGAATGAAAAGGAAATAAAGTAGCGCGCGCGAAATTTTTCGCGGGAATTATCTCGCCGCTGTTGGCTTGTACGGACGCTGCAGCGCAGTGAGGCCCACGCGACCCATGCATGAGCGAGCATAGCTAGGGCGCGGGATTCGACTACGATAGCAGCGTCCAGGTAGGCTGGTAGGTACGTATATTTTAATACGATGTATGTTTTCTTCTTTTTTTCTTTTCTTTTCCTTTTCTTTTCTTTTTCATTTCCTGTCTATTTTTCTTTTTTCTTTTCATGCTTCATTTTTTATTTATATTTCTTTTTTGTTTTATGTGATTTTTTATTATCCTTTTCATTTTCATTTTTATGTTTCTTTTATTTCTTTTTTATTTCTCTTTTCCTTTCTTTTCTTTTATTTCCTTTCCTTTTCTTATTATTTTTTATTTCCTTTCTTCAATTTCTTTTTTATTTTTTTTTATTTTTTGTTTCAAGTGATTTTTCATTGTTCTTTTCAATCTTTTTATATTATTATTTATTTTATTTCTTTTTCTTTTTACTATAATTAATTCCTTTGTTTGTTTTGTTTTAGTTCATTTTTATTTTTTATTTTTTATATATCTTTCTATTCTTTTTTCTATTTTGTCTTTATGTTTTCTATAGTTTTTTTTTCTATTTTTCTATTTTACCTTACTTGTTTATTTTAATGTTTAATGTTTTATTTTCTATATTTCATGAGGTGCTATGTTCATATAGTATAGATATGATGTTCTTTGATGTTTTTTGCGATGTTCACGTGGCATATAATGTCATGTTCCGTGATGTTTTTTGTGATGTTTATGTAGTATACATGCGTGTTCTATGATAGTTTTTTTATGTTCACGTGTTATACATGCATTGTTCTATGATGTTTTTTTATGTTCATGTGGTGTAGATGTGATGTTTTATGATGTATAATATGATGTTTGCGTAGTTGTTGGGGGAGCACATATGCAATATGGGCCAGCTCCCCCTGAAGAGGCACCATAAAGTTAAGACAAAGGTCACGATGAAAAGTCAGAGGCTGAGATGTCACCGAGGCACCATGAAGATTTGTCGGAGGGAATAGGCAGATGCTCCTGTGGGAATGGCGGAGGCTCTTGCAGAATAAGCAGAGGCTCCTACGGAATAATCAAAGGCTCTTGCGGCATAGGCGGAGGTCCAACCTAGAGGCGTGGAGGTCCTGCGTATTAGGGCACGCTTGCCCCAAGTGGCAGAGATCTGTGCCAGAGGCGCGGAAGTTCTGCGGATGAAGCAAGGGCAACGACGGAGGGACATAAAGGCCTCCGCGATAAGCCCATAATTGGGCGGAGACCAAGGCAAGCTTGGCAGAGGCCCAGAGAAGAACTATGGCAGAGGTCCCCCTAGAGAACGGAGACCTGGGAGAAGAACCATAGCGGAGGTCCCCTAAGACGGCGGAGACCTAGGAGAAGAACCATAGCGGAGGTCCTCCAAGACGGCGGAGACCTAGAAGAAGAACATTGTTTGTGCCGCTGAGCAGGGTGCACGAGTGGAGCCTGAGCAGAGGTCTTACCTTCGCCTTTGACGGGTGCAGGTTCCGGGAGTTGCTCGTCGCCCTAGAATGCCACTCGCGTGAATGTGCAGGGCGAGGTCAACAGGCGGACGGTGGCCAAGATCTGAGGCGGAGGTGAGACCTCCACTGTCCAAAGGAGGAGGTTTGAACCATGCTCCTCCGGGATCAGCACCTAGGTCCCCGGGAGCCTGATGGGCCGCGAGTGTCGGCCCACCGTGAAGTAGCCTTCATCACTAGAGAATGACCGGCTACCATTGAGAGACTGGCCTAGGGAAGGAATCTATGAAAAATATACCGCCACCGTCACGGGGTAGGAATGTAATTGTGATTTATGTCGGTCGGTGCCCTATAAATAGGGGGTTGTAAACACTCCAGGGGAGAGGTTGGTGAATACAGTAATGAAACCCTAGCTTTCTTGGGCCTCACCTGTGTTCTCCCTAAGCTCACTCTTCCTTAACCTCCGCCCGCACCCCGGCAGAGGTCCCATCCAATCATATTAACCCCCCACTGGTTACAGTTCACAACATTGGCGCCCACCGTGCTCGGCACGAAATTTTTTTAGGAGAGCTAGAAGTTGGAGCCTTAGTCGCCGGACCTTCTCCGACCAGGCCTTCGTCGGTGGAACGAAGTTTCAAACTGTGAGAACCTCAAGGGATGGTAAGAACCCTTGGGCGAAGGTATAACCTCCTTGCACTTTCGTAAAAACTTTCTGAGATACCTTCAACTAAACTTCACAATCTCTTTTCAAAAAAAATATAAAAAAAAAGAGAAGAAAGAAAAGATTTTGAGCCGAGCTCATGAAGCCTTCGGCCGCTTTTTTGCTAAAAAAATCGGAGGCTCCTAAAGGCCTTCGGCTATTTTGTTTTATATAAAAATATTAACAAAAGCTAAAATTCTTCAATCTCTCGATAAAAAGGAAAAAGAGAGAGAGAGTAAAAAATTCGCAGAGGCTACTTTGGCCTTCGATCATTTTCGCTTTTTGAAAAAAAAAACTAATGAATGTTCAAGTCCTTCGGCCTCTCTGGGTAAAAGGGAAAAACAAAAGAGCAGCAAAGCTCCTAAAGCCTTCGGTCCTTTTTGCTAAAAAAGAAAAGAAAAAAGGGTCAGCAAAAACTTAGAAAGCAGCCAAGGTTTGAGAACTTTGTTTCTTTGTGGTAGCTAACCGGAAAGAACGCAAGCTTTTCTTTGATTGAGCAAATGCAGGAATCATCTACGTTCTCTCTCCCGTCCCGGAGCAATGCCAAGGAAGGGCCTTGGACACGCCGAGCCGCCAGCAACATCACACGGCCGTCATCCTCGGCATGGCCTCCGGCTAGAACGCAAGCACGTAGAGGCTGGCGCCGCATCATCCAACGTGACAGTCGTCTGCACAACCAAATAGCACTGCACAACGGACACTGCTTCAGGACTGTCATCCATAACGTCGACCTTCGGCCCAACGTCCAGGCAACGCAGGGACCAGTACACGAAGGCCTGGCACCACTGCGTAGCTGGGTCCAGCTCATGGAGCAGGAAGGTGCCAAAGCAAGGAGCACTCTCCATACCAGCCATCTTCACCAAGCCGAAGGCCCAGCACCATCCTTCGGCCCAAGGACGACCGTGCCCGCGCGGAGGCTGTCTCCTTCGCCGTGACCCGAACAACTCCGGCCACGATCTGCCGCTCACTCCACCGGTTGCCGGGGTGGTGCTGGCGGTCGTCTTCCGGCGATCTGTACCAACGCTGACCACGCCCGCATGGAGGCTGCAGTTGACGCAAGCAAAGTCTAACTATGAAGACCACCAAACCAGGCGAAGGTGCCGCCGGCGAACAGCGCCACGCACGCAACGCGTCCCCAACGAAGGCGTGCCCCCACCGTACTGGCACGAGTGCACTTTCCTAAATAATCTTTGAAGGAAGCTACCCCTATCACCAGCTCCAAGGCCACACTGCGTGAAGCCGACGAAGGAACAACCACACCATGCCCACCAAGGGCACTGAGCCAACGGAGGCTCCTCAGTAAGATGAAAACGGAACAGAGATATTCCGAACTGACCGTTTTCATTTTCTATATTATGATACCGTTTTCTAACATGAAAAATTGTCAGTTTCAATTAGTTTCACAACCATTTTCAATTATTTTTTTACTCTTTAATTGCTAAATGTAGAAATATCCTGAACCGTCCGCTTTCGTTTTTCTATATTGTAATATCGTTTTCGACCGTTTCCGACCGTTTTCATCCTTCCTCAGCCCATGAATATCTTCACACGGCCCGCGAACCACGTCGAGCCCAGCTAAGAAACCAAGCAAGCCTTTTTGCTTGCTCGATGTGTTGGCATACCTCAGTATTCAAAGCAACATGAATAGCCACCCGTCAAAAACACGTGCACTAAGAACCAAAGGCCTCGAGTTTATCATGCGCAGGTCCGCATTAATTATAACTCAATATGCGAAGACCAGCCAAGAGGACATCCGAATTCTGAAGGTGCCAGTGAAGCCTTTGGTGCTACCATGCTAGTAGCTGCTACATGTCGGGCCTTCGGTGCTATCCTATTGCCTTCGTTGACACTTCAGATATATCTCTAGCCAGAATTCACGAACCGTAGTACTCGGTTATCATATCTAGCTAGTATTTGGTTTCGGCCAACACCTTCGGCTAGCTCCAATTATACGAGCCAACACTCAGCGCTACCACACACCAGATAAGTACCCAGTTGAACCTGCTACCTTTACGCATGTTTGAGTTTATATAAACATACATTAATCTCTACTCTGATTATGCACCTTGTAATATTTGAACTTGATGTTCATAACCTTCGATTTTGGTTATCATACAATTATTTGAATTGTGTATGCTTACATACATTACTAACTATTATCGGTGTTGAAAGTGCCTCCTCCAAGACCTTCGCCAAAATATAGCCTCCGGCTGACCAACAGACCACGCAGTGTTCCTACTTACTGCCTGCAGGTAATTAAAGTGACCACTTCAGCACCATAGCAAGCATGCGAAGCTCAAGTATCAATGGTCAGATGCCCAGAAGACCAAGGACAAAATCAATTGGCCTCCTCTGTTATTCTCGTTGCACTTAGCAAGTTCAACTAGTATGCCATCTACTCACGTATATAAAACATGCAAGGTAGAAAAGAAGCTAGTTCGGAGGCAAACCCTCGCAGTACCTGTATAGGCTCTTGCCAGCTACCACTTTGAAGTTTGAACATACGCCATTCAGAACCTGACGGGACAGTCATATTAAGTATAGAAAACTTCGGTGTTGCTCTTAATACGGCAAAGCCTGACGCCGCTCTCGGCTTACTGGTGCCTTTCCGGTGCCTTCAGAATTCTTCAGGAATTTTTCTTGGTGCTTCTCTGGTGCCTCCAGAAGCCTTCGGGAATTTCTTCAAAAATTTTCTTCAAGCCTTCAGGAATTTTCAGAGTGAAGTCCTCGGAAGTTTCTCTGGAGTTTTCTTCGTCTCCTGGTATTTTCAGAGTGAAACCTTCGGGAATTTCTTTGGAATTCTTCTTCAAGTTCGAGCGGGCCTTCCAGATAAGTCAAACTTTCAGCCATTACAATATGGCTACACCTTCGGCTACTTTATGTCATATGCACCACGCATACTGCAATTACTAACCTTGCAAGCTTTCATCAGCAAGCACAACATACTAACGACTAATCAGTTTAAATGTTTCTCTTGCGTATTTCTAGAGCCTGAGGAACATGCTACTAAACCAAGTCGAAAGTGCCTAGCAATAGAGCCACGACATTCGACCACAGCTTTTTCAGCAGAAAGAGAGCCCTCCGTCACTCCAAGCCAGAGGCTCTTGGGCACGGAGCGACCTCCCCGGCACAAAGTGCCTAACCTCGGTAAAGACCTTGCGCAGTCACAGACCTCCAAACCTACATATTATCAACCTTCGCCAGTCAGTGATCTTCACCACTCAGTGGCATTGCCTTCATTAATCAGTGGTCTTCATCAGTTATTGGCCTTCACCAGTCAGTGACCTTCGCTAGTCAGTGGCTTCGCCTTCATCAAATTAGTGGTTTTCCTCAGTTATTGGCCTTCGTCAGTTAGTGGTCTTGGTCAATTATTTGCCTTTGTCAGTCAGCACTCTCCATCAATCAGTGGTTCTCATGAAATATTCAACCTTCGCCAGATATCTCAGTGATCATCTACCCGTCAGTGATTTTCATTAATCAGCGACCTTCATCATCGGTCAGTGGCTTTCATCTATCAAGGTTCTCTATAGCCTTTAGCACTTATTGACCTTCGTCAGTTGGCAACCTTCGTCATTCAGAAGCCTTCGTCATTCAGCAGTCTTTGTCTATCAGCAACTTTCGTCATTCAGCAGCCTTGGACAACCTTCATCATTCAGCAGCCTTCGTCATTCAGCAACACTCAAATTTCACTAGCCTTCTAGTCAGTGGCTTCCATTAGAAGTCGACTTTCGACAGCCACCCAATCTCCAAACCAACAAACACTAATATGTCTTCTTATTTTTGCAGGATGTAGTGTTCAATTTTTGTTCGGTTTTTATAATATGGATCACCCAAATTTTATCAGAGATAACCTCTGCAGGGAACTGATCATTTCCATGCCCAATGTTACAAGTGACATCTATACCTATGCAGATTCTTGAATGGCAGCCTTCACAAGACATCCAAAACTACATCCCTCTTATTCGAGGGCATTATTGCTTATATGCAGAGCTTCTCTTTTGTTCAACCATAACCATCATTTTTGCAGGGTGCATGATATGTTTACCCCCTTTAATATTTTTATGCAAACACATTCACTTGTGAGATCACATACATATATGCATTACGTAAATGCATTGCACCATGGTAACCCGACGAAGACCTATCGATGATCAGGCATCAGGGCCATCGCTCTGAAAGCTTCAAAATGCTTCAGAGACTCACAAAATCTTCAAAAAAACTTCTCCCGACAAAGACCTGTCTGCAGCAGGCATCAGGACCTTCGCTTTGTCGAAACCTTCAAAAACTTCACCCCATGCATACTATATGAAATAACTAACCATCTTTTGCAGCAAGTAGTAAGCATGTGTCTTTCTGAGTGTCAAAAGACTTGCAAGCAAGTCAATATTCGACGGAGCTATAAAGCCCAACCCAAGTCCCAAAAAATGCAAGAGATCAACTCAGGTGCATTTTCACGTGAGTTCTCCAGCCTTCGACACGCGGCCTCAGCATCTACATCAGCATTGCCTTCTCCGAGACCTTCGCATGAGGGGCTTCGCTGCCATCTTCGGTGACTTCATCAACATCGCCTCTTCCAAAACAACTTTTTTAGGAGGGCCTTCGCCAAACATCTCTGCAGGAGGGCCTTCGGTGAAACCATGATGACTAGCCTCTTCCAACACATCGGCACAAAGGGGCCTCGTCGACACCTTTGATGTCTACACCAGCATCACCTTTGCCAAATACATTTTACAGCAGGGCCTTCAAAAACATCTTTGGCAAACTACAACAACATGCCTCCACCAACTCATCGGCTGGTGGGGCTTCGCCAACATCTTCAACAAGCTTTGACGACGCACTTTCATCAACCTCTTCAGCAAGAGAGGATTCATCATCATCTTCACCTGCTACAACAGCTCGAGTGCCTCCGTCGACATGTTTGACATTAACGCTACAACGACTTGCCCACATTGCCAAGCTTCAAGGGCCATATCAACTCATTGACCACAAGTTCTACAACACCTTCATCGACCTTCTCCGCCCGGCCTTCGTTGATAGACCTCCGTTGGACCTTCGTCAACTCTAGTCTGAACATCTACTTCCACTACTATGACTACATCGACTACACCTTCATCATGAGTACCAGCCAAGAGGGGCTAAGGGAGCATATCGGAGGACCAGCAATTCCGAAATGCAAAATCTTTTTTGCCCGGCGATCGTGAGAAGGCCTCAGAGGTGAATACCTCCACCCCAAGAATACCCAAAGGCAAAGATCTCTGCACAAAGAAGATTCAGAGATGAAGACCTCTGGCCCAGAAGACTCAAAGACAAAGACCTCCATGCAAAGCAGACATGGAGATGATGACCTCCATCCCAAGAAGACCCATAGACGAAGGCCTCCACCCAAGAAGAGTCGGAGATGAAGACCTCCACGTTAAAAAGACCAAGGGACGAAGACCTCCATGCCAAGAAGACTCGGAGATGAAGACCCACCAAAAAGAGCTAGAGATGAAGACTCACGCGTCAAGAAGGCCTTGGATACACACCTATGCCCTAAGAAGATATTAGAGGCAAAGGCCTCAGGGATGAAGACCTACGCAGGAAGAGGGTCCTAGAGAAGAAGGACCAAGCAATGAGCAAAGCCGATGAACCATGTTACAGAAGCAGAAGATGGAGCCGAAGGCCAAAGATGAAGACTAGGAGATCAAGACACCTCAAGCTAAAAGCCTCAAGAGTTAGAGCATGTATATGTTACAATCATGCGCGTGCTCTTTTCTCCATGCCCTTTTTCCCACAAGGTTTTCGGGATGGAGTTTTTAGTGAGACGCGCACGTACAAGTTGTGAAGGGCAATCCTCGTAATCAAGAGTTGTATTGTGCCTCTTCTTGTATAAGCAACTACTAGGTCATGTAGTACCGGCCATAACCTAGTAGCTGAGGGGTTACTGTTGGGGGAGCACATATGCAATATGGGCCAGCTCCCCCTAAAGAGGCACCATAAAGTTAAGACAAAGGTCACGATAGAAAGTCAGAGGCTAAGATGTCACTGACACACCATGAAGATTTGTCAAAGAGAATAGGTAGAGACTCCTGCGGGAATGGCGGAGGCTCTTGCAGAATAAGCAGAGGCTCCTACGGAATAATCAAAGGCTCTTATAGCATAGGTGGAGGTTCACGCTAGAGGCGCGGAGGTCCAGGCTAGAGGCGCAAAGGTTCTACGTATTGGGGCATGCTTGCCCCAAGTGGCAGAGATCCATGCCAGAGGCGCGAAAGTTCTGCAGATGAAGCAAGGGCAACAACGGAGGGACATAAAGGCCTCTGTGACAAGCCCATAATTGGGCAGAGACCAAGGCAAGCTTGGCAGAGGCCTAGAGAAGAATCATGGCGGAGGTCCCCTAAGACGGCGGAGACCTAGGAGAAGAACCATGGCAGAGGTCCCCCAAGACAGCGGAGACCTAGGAGAAGAACCATGGCGGAGGTCCCCCAAGACGGTGGAGACTCGGAAGAAGAACATTATTTGTGCTGCTGAGCAGGGTGCGCGAGTGGAGCTCGAGCAGAGGTCTTACCTCTGCCTTTGACGGGCGGAGGTTAGACCTGTGCTGTACGGGCAGAGGTTTCGGGAGTTGCTCGTCGCCCTAGAATGGCACTCGCATGAATGTGCAGGGCGAGGTCAATAGGCGGACGGTGGCCAAGATCTGAGGCAGAGGTGAGACCTCCACCGTCCAAGGTAGGAGGTCCGAACCATGCTCCTCCGGGATCAGCACCTAGCTCCCTAGGAGCCTAATCGGTCGCGAGTGTTGGCCCACCGTGAAGCAACCTTCATCACTAGAGAATGACCAGCTACCCTCGAGAGACTGGCCTAGGAAAGGAATCTACGAAGAATATACTGCCATCGTCATGGGGCAGGAATGTAATTGTGATTTATGTCAGTCGGTGCCCTATAAATAGGGGGTTGTAAACACTCCAGGGGAGAGGTTGGTGAATACAGTAATGAAACCCTAGCTTTCTTGGGTCCCACCTGTGTTCTCCCTAAGCTCACTCTTCCTTAATCTCCGCCCGCACCCCGGTGGAGGTCCCATCCAATCACATTAACCCCCGTTGGGAACAGTTTCCCAACAGTAGTATACATATGATGTTCACGTAGTATACACTGATGTTCTATGATGTATTATATGATGTTCACGTAGTATACATGTATTGTTCTATTATGTTTTTTATGATATTCACGTGATATAAATGTGATGTTCTATGATGTATTTTTTTATATTCTTTTTTTTGTTTTCATGTTTGCTTTATTATTTTTCCTATATTCCATTGTATATGGTGTACACATGATGTTTATGTAGTATAATCGTGACGTCCTATATTATATTTTAGGATGTTCATATAGTATGAATGGGATATTCTATAATTGTCTTCTGTAGCTCCTCCAACTTAGCATGGGCAGTGCGGAGGCCACCAACCTCCCCTACAAGCCGGGTCTTCTTGACCTCAAGAGTATCCACCTCCTTCTTCAGGGCCTCGATGGCCAGATTGCGGTCAACCACCTCCTGCGTGCCACGCTCCTCGATGACCTCTGAAAGATAATGGCTCTACCAAGACAAAGGTTAGCGATAGCACAAAAGAAGATGATGAAACATACCGCGCATTGCTGCTCCAAGTTCATCCATAGTAGCTTGAAATAATCAACATGCTTTAGACGGTGGTGGAGGCGGCCTAAAAGCAAATCAATCATAAGAAACGTAAGATCAAAAGCAGGGAAACAAGAAAAATAGGAAAAACAACCTCCTATATCATTATAAACAGCTTCAAGGACATCTGCCCACCCACTTATTGTGCTGTTGGAAGCCCCTGGAACATCAACCAAACATCAACAAAACACAAACAAAATGAACATAGCACAGAAATAGAAAACAACAAGCAAATATAACCTTCGCCACCAGCCTGGCCTAGGCCAGATGGCTGGGAGTTGTACCCACAAGCGGAGGCCTCTGAGGTGCCCCTAAACCAATCTGAGTAGGATCCCCACCCACAGGGTTATTAGGGTTCTCATTAGGGTTCCCCAAAGCCTTCGTCAAACCAGCTGAAGCAAGCAAAATAAGTCAAGTCCAGATGAAATTCAAGACAAATAGCCAGGCAGAGCAGAGCCAAATGGCAACTCACCCAGGTGCAAAGGGCTCAAAGTAGCATCCACAGCACCAACATCCACAGCACGCTGCACCACAGGCCGAAACACCATGTTCTGGAACGAAGCAGTTGGAGAATATGCCTCTGCCTCATCCTCGGACACCTCCACAGTAGCAGCAACCGCAGGACGGCGGTGGTTCGCGTTGTCGGCCTCCGCATCTTTTGACGGGAGGTGGCGCCATCATTGGCGCCTTCGCCCACGGAGCCAGAAGAATCGTCACCCAAAACGCCGGGCATAGGTGCCACGATGAAGGATTTAGCAGTAGGGCCACCACCCATTCCTTGAAGGGTGGTATCGATGAAGTCGTTGCCACCAAGATCTAAGGAGGCGACAGAGCACTCGCCTCCCGCTCTGGCAACAATAGGGCCAGAAACTCCACCGACGTTTTCTGCAACCTCATCATCATCATTAGCGAAGGCAGCAGAAGCGGTCAAGGTCTTCTGCTTCTTGCTGACAACCTTGGATGCACTAGCCCCCATTCTTTTCTTCGCCTCCGCCGCAGCAGTCGCGTTTTTGGCAGTGGCCTTCTTTGCCTTGTCCTCCAAGGATTTGTGCACCTTCGCAGGAACATCATGTTCCTCATGGTGGATCCCAAACTCTTCAAAAACTCTATTAAGCCAGGGCATTGTGCCAGCGAGGGCCCAGTGCGTCAGATACTCTTTGTCAGACATTTTGCCGAGTATCTCACGCGCCCCCACCTTGGCGGACTTCACCAACTTCTCAGTGGCCTGACCCTCCTTCTTCTCAAAGCCAAAACAAGGGAAGAGATCACCAACTCCCTCCCCAAAGACCGGAAGGTGAACCATCTCAATACTAATGGAAGGTCTGTTCTTACCAAGCGGCCAACAGTTAGTCGCAACCATCTCCTCCACCAGATCCCGACCTCTAGAGTACCGGCAGGCCAGGGCGAAGGCCTTGTCGCAGGCTTCGTGACCCTCAGTAGCCACCGGACCCGGAATCTCCTGAGTCGAAGGCTTCATTGCGGTCATCATAGAAGCTAGCGAGTATCGGGTGCTTTTCCTCCCATCCTCGCCAGTAGACGTTAGGCCACCGGTCCTCACATAGAACCAGTACTGCAGCCAGTCCTTACTCCACTTATTCTTTTGAGCAGAAGAAATCTCTAGCTTTTCCCCCTTTTGGTTCCTCTTGGGCACAAAAGCATAGCTCACATACTGTGCTATCAACTGGCCTGCACCCACCCGCTTAGGCTGCCGCTAGAGCTCGTAGTACTCACAAAAGGTACCAACGTTTGGCTCTGCTCCATAAGACAAGAACGCCTAGCAGAACTTACTCAATGTGATTATACCATTGGGAAGTGGTGCAGTTGTACCTCAAACGCTCCAAAACTTGGCAAAGGAAGCGAGCAGCGGGGAAGGGAAGGCCGCAAAGAAAAAAAATCCCTGAAGACCACAGCGTCGGCAGCCTGCGGCCTGGGAATAGTCTCCTCTTGCAGAGGCCTCGCCTTAGCTTCACCAAAAACACCCAACTTCTGCAGTTCCTCGATCATATCCTCCGTCATAAGCGAAGGCCCGAAATCCCATGTCCTGCTTGAGCCAGCCATATCTTCTGCTTCCTCTGCAGTAATAAGGTCGGCGACGGAGGCTTCACCACTAGCAAGATCCTCCGCAAACTCTTGCGCCTCCGCACTAGCAACCATACACTCCTCAAACCGCGCAAACCACCCGCTCGCCCTAACACCGAGAAGACGACGGTACGGACCGAAGAAAGTAGCCCGGCGGGGAGGAGGACTAACAGGAGAAGCCACTTCCAAGAGCAAAAGGAAGCAAAGGCAGGAAGCAAGCAGATGAAGGCTAAGTGCAAGAAAAGTGAGCTTAAAAAGAAAAAGGTCAGGAAAGCGACAGCACGGCGGATACGACATAGCCTTCACCTACCGCCCCCTTATATAGCCCCCGCCCGTCGCTTCAACTTCTAGGGCCAACGGTCACGTCCGTTCGGCAGTGCGTCGGTTGTAGGGCCACCACAGGCAATCAAATAGTGACACATCACCAATGCAATGGTCTGATCCGGGCGACCCAGGGGGGAAAGGGGGGAAGCCTCTGCATACGCAAGAGCCTCCACGCCTCAGAACTCGAGGACCTGATTTTGAGGACAAGGCCCGCCAGCATCAGACCTTGCCCTCAAAGGGGGAACTGTTGGGACACGGTTACGGGCCGCGGAGGCTAAAGTTCACAATAATGATGCGAACTAACGATCAACAAGTTTTTCACGTGCAGCGTGCAGGAAAACAAGGAGGAACCTTCGCTCGGCCCGGCGTTCTAGGCGAAGGTCCGGAGGATGCGGCGAAGGCACCTGAGCACGGCCAAGGTCGAAGGCTCTCGCAGCGTAGGCGAAGGCCCCGAGGAAGACACCCCAAGCAGAGGTCCAACAAGGCCGGAGGAGGTCCAGCGTAGGCAGCGGCGCTGGATGGCACACCCCTGGGCGAGCACCTGCTCCGCGGCTTGGGCCAACGCATCCTGGGCGCGGCGGAGGATGGGCTTGGCGCGGTAGGGGATGGAGGCGCCACGGGGCGCGCGGGAGTGAATCATGTTTTCTTTTTCGAGAATAGGCCCATTGGCCCATGTTTCATCAAAAAGATATTAGAGTCTGTTACACGACGCATACAATTCGGACTCACCGGAGAACCACGATTGTTACCCTACAGTGAAGCCGAATGTATGCAAAACCACATTCTCTGTAGGGAGCTGAGGAAGGAGTATGTGTGCTCTGCTTTCTAATCGCATTTGCGCTGATGCCGCCATCATCAGCCTGCATGTGCTCAAGTCACCAGTCCACTCTGTTGAAGATAATAACGCGGGACTGGGGGAGGCCGAGTCACCTGTGGAGCACTGGTTCACCACGGCGCACGCTGTTTGAGATGGGCGAGTGGAGACGGAGACTTGGCTTGTTCGAGTAGCCAGCCGCCGAAACGGAGAAAATAGCTGTAGACGTGGTTTGTGATCTTAAATAAAAAAATAATAGTTATGATACTTAATAAACTTATTTATACTGTTTTTTTTATAAAATTAGCAAAATTTAAAAATATTTTATGGTTACTTCTGTATTCCAGGTGCTTAAATTTTAAGATGATTTTAGGTAACCTTATTATACAACCAACCAGTAAAAATAATTGTTACTTTTTATGATTTTATTATGCCTACATAAATTGCAACGAACTATAAATATATAATTTTAATATAAAATATATTCAATAACAATTGTCTGAAATTGAATCACCTGAATTTTAGCAAGTCCCTTTGCTACACGAGGGTTGAGTAACATCGACTCGTTGCATGTAGGTTTCGTCAGAAATAGGAACGGCCTTGTTGCAGATTTTGGGATTGCATTAGAGAAATGAATTAGGAACAGTGAATCAGAGTTCCTGCTTTATGTCTCGAAACTTTCACAGCAGTATCTTTGGATGAATAAAAAGCAATATACAATTGTACAAGCCAATCGGAGTTTGTAAGTACAGCAGCTGACAACTGACAAGCTACTTGGCATGACATAGTAATACAGGAATCCTGACAGCACTTTTTTTTTTTTTTGCGGCCAGTACTCCGATTAGCAAGACAGTTCTCACAAGTTTCGACAAACTTGAATAGACTGTGTGGATCCATCTTTCTCTTTAGGTGACAGTCGACAATCTGATGAAGGTTGCCCTCTTCCTTGCAACGGACCGCCCAGTGTAACAAGCAATCTTTTCCCAGAAATGGCCGGGCACAGAGCACCTCAAGCAACACAGCACCGAAAGAAAACACATCCGATTTCTCAGTTAGCCTGCCGGTAGAGTCGTATTCAGGATCGTAGATATTACCGTGCGCATTGCATATTGTGTCGGTGATTGGATCAGTCTCGATATTATCTGAAATCTTGGCGACCCACTCGTTATCCAGGAGAATATTGGTCAGCTTCACGTTGCGGTGGATGATGGCCTTCTCTGCGCATGTGTGAAGGTAGTGAAGGCCACGAGCTGCGCCAATGCAAATCTCTAGACGCTGCTTCCAGCTAAGGGGTGACTTCATAGTGAGGGGTGAGTTGTGTGTCTCAAACAGGTGATCACGCAGACTTCCATCAGCCATGTACTCATAAACCAGGATCATCTCATCCTCATCACAGGAACCAATCATTGGCACAAGATGACGGTGACGAAGCATCGATCTAATCTTTACCGTGTGTCGACGCTTCAGACACTTGATAGCCACCATATTTGTCCCGCTGCCATCAATCATTCCACGGTAAACCCTACCAAATTCACCCTTACCAACAAGAAGGGACTTGTCAAAGTTTTGTGTCGCAGCTTTCATCTCTGCAAACGAGAACTTGTGGTACAGTTCCGGAGAGGGAGGTGCAGGAGGCAGGCTCTTGGTGGCCCAAGAAGACCAGCCTCTCCGTTTTTGTCCCTGAAGAGAAGCTTTCCTGAGCCTGCGAAGACGCTCTGCCACAGCAATCATCTCAGGACGTCTGTCCATTTCCATCCTCAGGCACTCACCTGCTAGCTTTGCAACCCCTTCAAGAATGTTCAGGTTATCTGGGTTAGCGATTTTGTCATCAAAAACCCCTCTAATTCTTCTTGAAAGAGCATATGTACATAGGTCAATGATGCTGACTCCCCCCACTTTCGTTGTTGCCTTTTTCCTAGTGATCAGTTCCAGGAGGACAACTCCAAAACTGTACACATCACTCTTCACAGTGAGACATCCATCCCGAGCAAACAAAGGGTCCAGATAACCTATGCTTCCTTTTATATTACCAGTGTACAACGTATCATCTGTGTTGACTAACCTTGAAATTCCAAAGTCCGATATTTTGGCACAAAAGCTGTGATCTAACAATATATTAGCAGGCTTGATGTCACCATGGATGACCTGAGTATACATGTAAGAGTGCATATACGCCATTGACTCCGCACACTCTGTGGCGATTCTAAGTCGCATATCCAGTGAAATGTGACCACTATCACGGTGAAGAACATCACTCAGGTTTCCATTAGGGATGAATTCGGTGATCATCATTAGAGCATTTTCCTCCATACAGTAACCTATGAGCTTTACTACATTCTTGTGGTTGATCTCGCGATGGATGATCAGCTCTTTAGCAAAATCTTCGTCTTTCACATTGTTGATTAACCTCTTCACTGCAACCATACTTCTATCCTCAAGAACTCCTTGGAATACTTCTCCAAAGCCACCTCTGCCGATCATAATTCTATAGCGGTTGGTTATGATTTCTACCTCAGATTTTGTGAAACATCTTATGTTATGATTACTATGCACCATCCACCTTGACTTATCAGCCCCTGGGATCAGTTCTTCAACCTTATGTTCCAGAAGATTCATCCTGTGAAATAAAGTAGCAAAGCAGTAAATAGCAGTCAGCTCTGACTGAAATCCTCTATGGTAGCTGTAGAAGATAATCTTGGCCTTTTTTTACGAATATAGGTTTTTTTTAGATAAAGTGAATATAGGTACTCCTACCTTAGTGGTGGTGGTGTAGTGTATATGTGCAGAAGTAGAACTGTACCAGAGATGTACCAGTAATTGGTAATCCCAAACAAATAGATGCCTGTTCCCTCTGCAGGGCTCCTAATATCGTTCCTAAAAAGACAATTGCAATAGATGTTCCAAATGCTGACCTGAGAATTGTTCCCAGTGTTATGCAATTCAGTTTTAGTCCAGCACAGTTTAGCAGTGTCAGGTCAACTCAAAGCATCAAAGAAATATCAGGTGATTTATAGCTAGGTGGGTGTCCCATTGACCAACACCGACGTTGTAGTGATTTATGTGGTAGAACACAGATAGGAACTACATGATGCGTTAGAAATGATTTAGCCATAATTCACAGAGCATCTCCTCTAGCTGATTTATATGTTCTGTCTTGTTGGCCTTTTGGGAAGCATCGGGACCATGACATCACTATATGTTCCATTGTCTCATAAGAGAAAAAAGGTAAGATCGATCTGACCATTATTGTGGTAAGTAAGTAGAACAAGGAAAAAAAAATACTATACATATGATGCAGACAGGAAGCATCAAGTTCAATCTTTCTTTCTGCTCCAGCTAGCAGCTACTGTGTAAGTTTTTGCTTGATCTCAAATAAATATTTGCACATCAACATGGAAGCCTGGGACAACAAAAGAACAAGAATACAATCTAGAACGTGAATTGCATCCAACAAGACGGTGATGTATTGACATACCTGCTGTAGTTATGGATGCTGCGGATGCATACGCGGAGCATGAATCATCTTCACCAAACAGTTGACCCTCGCGTCGCCATGGATTCGCCGGGGAGTAGGCTATCTACAGAGAGTTTGTCGAGGACGAAAATAACATATGCAAATGGAGGGCGGCTGACAAGCAGGTCAAGCGTGAACTGAAGGCATTAATTAATTCCATGTCTTCCGTGTCATTGCGCAAATTGGAGCCTATCGTGTTGGTGGAGTCAGATTCTTTGACTTAGCTCTTGTATGTGTCCTGGTCAATTCTAATGCAACGGCTTACGGCTCCCGCGTTTGCAAGCATATGAGGAGCCCAGACTTGACAGTTGCGACTGAGGTCCACCGTCGGCCCGTGGCACCCGCCGGCACGCGCTCTGCGTTCCGGAGCTCGCCATAGAGCACGTTGTGAGAGAGGAAGTTCCTACGCTAGGCATTATAGGCTTTTGTCATGGGGACGGTTTTCACTGTGAGCGGGTCTGACAAAGGGGATAGGCCAATGAGGCAATCTGTCGAGCAGGTGATCTGCTCTGGCACTCCGAGTCTTGGTGCGTCGCCGGTTGCCAGTCGCCAGGCAACCACCAGCCACCAATCACCACACCATTGCGCGCTATGCTACGCCTCGCCGGCCGCCCGTCACCCGGCTCACCGCTGAACGGAAGCCTGCAACCGCAGACACGCGTGGGCAGAACCAACAAACGCAGGACCGAGCTGGGTGCGGATCCATACGCTTGGCCATGCAATAGAAACTGCAGGGCCGCAGGGAGCCGTGCTGCCGGCCAACCGACCATACAGCGAAGTAGGAAACTTGTGAGGAAACTGCTGGGGGACGAACAATCCCCACCTGATTCATTCCACAGAAAGTGTTGCGTTGCGCGCATGCCGGCATTAGAGTTGGAGCCTTTGAGCAGACCACCACCTATGGCGCTCTCACATCAGCTCTGCTCTCCGCGGCAGGGAGGCCGGTGTCCTGCAAAGATGACACAGAGGGATACAACCTCACAGAAACAAGGATGAAAGACAATTCAGTAGTGTTTGCCAAACACAAGCTCAGGATGCTGCCAGCAGCACTAGCTATTCATTGGGTAAATAGCACCGATGCATTACTACATTAGTACAAGCCAGTTGGAGATTGCCAGTAGCCCAGTACAACAGAGTAGGAAACGATATGCAGGACAATACAGGAACAGGAGCAAACAAGGGAGAGTAATAACAGAACAAACTCGTGGAATCATGCTAATGGTGCCTGGTCATCAGAATTATCCACAATCACCTCCCCTCATCCATGGCATCGTCTGAAATGCTACCACCATCCTCAAAGTTCTCCAGCCTCTCATTCAACTCAAGGGCATACACCAGGTCTGACAGCACATCTCGCATCGATGGACGGTGAATGCCTTTCTCAGCAAGGCACTTCACGGCAGTTTGGAAGAATTTCTTCAGACACTGTGGATTAATTTCTCCCCTTAGGAATGGGTCAACATTCTGATCAAGGTAGTCCAACGTCGGCCACTGAACTGCCCAGCTTACCAACCACGCAACTTGTTCCTCAAGACGTTGGTGCTTGATAACAGGGCGACTAAAGAGGACTTCGAATAGCACAAGGCCAAAACAATAGACATCTGATTTCTCAGTACGCAGACCGGTGTGCAAGTATTCTGGATCGATGTAACCATCAGTTTCACGGACTTCGGTTGCCTGGTTATCCAAAAGATTGGGCGGCAGTGCTAGATTGGTAATCTTAGCACGACATTCCTCATCCAGTAGGATGTTTGACGTCCTCACTGCCCCGTGGGTGAGCTGCAATCTGTGAAGGTAGCACAGGCCACGAGCAACACCAATGCAGATCTCCATGCGCTGAATCCAGTTAAGGGGTGGCTTCCTGGTCCCATAAAGGTGCTCACGTAGATTTCCACCAGCCAAGTACTCGTAGACCAGGAGTGTCATCTCCTGATCATCGCAGAAACCAATCAGTGGCACAAGATGACCATGGCCGAGCTTCGACGTAATCTCTATCAAGCTATGGAAGGCACATACACTGTACACATGTGTAACATCCACCAAGGTTATTGCCACCCCATCAATCTTGTCATGGTAAACTCGATCAAATAAACCGTCCCATCCCATTCTTGTGGTTGATTTCATGATGAATGATAAGCTCTTTAGCAAACTGTTCTTTCAGGCTGCCTATCAACCTTTTCACTGCAGCCATGCTTCCATCCTCAAGAACCCCTTCGTATACTTCTCCGAAGGCACCTCTTCCGAGACTAGTTCTATAGTTGTTGGTCATTCTTTCTATGTCGCCTTGTGTAAAGCATCTTATGCTATGATTACTGTGCACCATCCATTTAGATCTATCAGCTTCTTGGATAAGTTCCATCATTTTGTTTCTGGAGGATTCCTCCTGTGGAAGCAGTAAAGTTCATAGATATGATAGTTAGTCATTTAGTAAAACACTGGATAACAAAAGAAAACCATAGAAGATGGTCGATGCAGCAAAGTTCAGAACCTTAATCTTTATATGGTCTTTTTTCTTTGTACTAATTGGGACTTCTGGTAGTACATTGTTTATATCAAAGAGTCCTGAGAACCTAGTAAACCAGTAATACGTAACAAGAAGTTATTTTCCACCCACTTAAACTAATGACTTGAAGCTCTATGTTCCTTTGAGAAAAAAGAGCAAAATGCCGTGTAGTTCTTGGGCTAAAAAGTTGTTGCCAAAATGATAGTTTCAGCTTCGTCTAACACAAATTATGACGGTGCAAGCGCAGCTGAAAGAATCCACAAAATATGCAGTGATTTGTAACTGAAACAGAAGTCTGTTGAGCAAAATTGGTGTCATTTGTTAGAAATACTACCACTGTATAGGAGTAATGCTGTAATGGCACCATGTCATTGCTTGCTTAAATTTCCATTGGTTCACGAAGAAACTGGATGTGTTAGAGTATATCAATTAACTTTGTCCTAGTCATGTAAACTCTATATATCGTCCGAGAGGCTCAATGCATCTAATTCCACCAAATTCTGTTGGCAACCAAATCCCATGTCTTGCGACAGGTTTAACCTTGAGAAACGATCAGTCAATCCAGGTGTTGGGAGTCAATAGTGGTGCCTACACTCTACATGAGAAAACATTTTAAACAAGTATACTCTTAATATGAACCTAAAGGGGCTTGTTTTTCCATTCAGATTTATATATCTAAGAAAAGATTGCAGGCATACAAGAAGGTAGCAGGAGGATCGATTTTCTTGTTGGTCCATGTTTCCGCTCACAGAAGGGGGCAAAAGGCAAACTTGACTGCTCAGCTAAGGGTCTGTTTGGATCCCCAGACTAAAGTTTAGTCTGTTGTTGGATAATAGACTAAACGTGGACTAGTTAAAAAGTTTTTTTTTTCTAATGAGTTCTACTCACCAATTAGTCTCTATTAGTTTTTGTTAGACCATGATTGGTTGATAGTTCATGTTTGGGTCTCCTATTTGGCATCCAAAACATGGACTAAAATTTAGTTTAGTCCATCCAAACACTCCCTAAGTTGCAAGTACATATCCAGAGAATTTTTAGATGAACAGAATCTGCTACTAAGGATGGACAAGCTAGCATGGTTGTCGACGACATACCTGTTAAGGATGGATTTGCGGGATGCGGGCACTAAGCATGAATCAATCTTCTCCCTCCCGTGTACGACGCTCGCCTTGCCAAGTTGCCGTGGATGGGTGTATGAAGTGGAGTATATACAGGCTTGGATGTAGTGGCTAGAAGATGTTGCAATTGCAATGCCTGAGTCAACGTGAGTGTTGTCACTTGTCAAAATGTGGATGGGACCCTGTGGTGAGTGGGAAACTTCCTTACTTCCCGTACCCGTATCGGTCACGGTCATATTGCCATACGGCCCGAATGTCAATATGACCGTGATCGGAGTCTGCACCAACCAAAGCCCTTTATGACGCCTTTTGGCCATGGGCCTGATGCGGCATTTCATCGAGCATCTAAAGTGCCCATAGGCTTGAGGATGACGCGCGGCCTTGGTAGCATCGGCGCCGGCGGCCCCACTGCGCCACGGTCCACCAGTGCCAATCACATGCCACTATGACAGTCGCCATAGCCGCGCGTTCCCAGTTTCTCAGACCGTTGATGGCTTTGAGAGAGCGGGTGTGACCGTGTGAGTGGGGCAAGAAGCTGAGCAGCGTGCGTCCGAGCAAAGTTGCATGTCATCATTTCACCAGCCAGCAAGAGAGGTCCGTCCCCGGGACCGGCGACCTCGATGCCAGCGCAGAAATGCGGGCCCGCAACGAACAGCACCACGGCGCGCATCGGCAAAGAAGAAGAACCTACAGATCTGCTTGCCGGGACAGATTCGGCTCGACGCTGAAAAGAATGGGAGAGGATCGACAGACGAGACAGGGCGGGGAGACAAGTTGCAATGTTGACATGTCTACCCGACCTCCGTTCAAAAAAATTACAATTCCAGATTTAGGATAAGCGAAACTTTTCTTAAGTTTAATCAAGTTTTAAAAAGATAATTCTAAATTATTAAGACGTTTTAATTTTTCTAGATATATAGTTTTTATTATGCATAAAAATAATGTATTTAGAAAAGTTAAAGCGTATTCTAATCTTTTTTTAGGGAAAACGTCTTATAATCTAGAATGAATGGAGTATCAAATTTATATTCCTAAATATATTTCATAATTAATCTAAATAATGATTATTTGGTACTATAAATGTGAGTGTTGTTTCGATAGATTTGATTAAATTTAAATTTGTTTGAATTCTTGGAAAATGCAAATTGCACTCTTTTAGAGATGAAGTATTCACTAATGATAAACCACAAAGAGTGCCTTTGTTTTCGTCTTAATTATATTAGGTATAATAATAAATAGATATAAGTTGAAACTTGTCCTGGCACCATTCATTGTTTCTCAAAAGTGGCCTCACACCCTCCATGTTATGTATCATACTTCGGCGGACTCACGGTTGAGTTGGAACAACACATGTCCAACAAGGTACGAAGTCTGATTCTAACATATTGTGTTTCGCTACAACGCACAAGCACGTTTGCTAGTCTAGTAAAAAAAGTAAAATAAGATGCCAACCATGTTCCAAAATTCTATTTTTTTTGTATTTCTATTGACCCCTAAACTTATTCCTGGCTTTGGTACTAGTTTAAACGGGTTTTGATCCGCTCCATACGCTGACATGACATTCTGACTCAGGGCTACATGGATCTAACATGTTGAAACTAGTACATAAAGTTGCATGGCGGTGTCATTTAAATCCCAAACTTCTAAAGCTGCATATCTAGGTTCCACATGTACTAACGGGCCATATAAGAGAACTAAACTTGCATGACCGTGCATCTAGATCCCTAATTTCTAAAATTGTTGATCTAGCTTCCCTAACTTCTAAAATTGTTCTTTCTCACGAAAATCAAACATAAGGTGGACCTCTAGTCGTCGACATGCTCATGCCACCTAGTATGTTTAGCTAGCTGAGTAGTCCATTGTGTTCGGACCATATGTAATAACATCTGTATAGGTGTATAGGGTCTATTCGGTTTCCTCCTTAGGTAGCCTGCATCACATCTAGCAAACCAGGCCTCCTCTAGCCAAGTTGTGCGCAGGATGCATAGAGAAGTGTCTTGGTTGCCTTAATCTGTGCTCGTGCCTGCATCATCGCTCTCTCGCGCTCATGCTCACGCTGCTTGCGTGAACCAAACCACCTGGAAACATATTCTAAATCAGTTTCCTACAAGCCAAGCTGCAGAGACGTCGACTGCACGTGCTGGGCCAGGCCTAAGATTGAATTCAGGCAACCAAACGGTTTAGGGCCCGTTGGGGAGGACTTCTCCTGCTCGGCTCCGGTGCCGAAGCCGGAGCTTCACCGGAGCCACTTTTTCGGGCTCCGGCACGTCCGGTTGGGCACCAAAAGCTCTCATGTGCGCGGCGTTTGGTGTGGCTCCGCCTGCTCCAGTGCCGGATCCTGTGGAGGAGCCGGTGCGGGAGTCGCACCAAACGAGCCCTTAAGCCTGCATCCTAGGAACCAAAATAAACTATATCCGGCCAATCAAACAAGCTCATAGCTTCCGCGAATAGGTGTATAGCTTCGGCAGCAATGTCTTTTGACTCACGCTGTGTAATTTCAAATTCTTCCTTCATTATTAACATACAAAGAAGCTCAAGCACAGTTCTCGTGTATTTTCAGGGGGGGAAAGTAAAGCTATAATTTTTGTACCTGTTATTACCTTTCCAAGTACAGGAAAGACTCTTATTCTTCAGGTGCTCTGATCCATTGAACTCTTCCCTGTATAGCAGCGATACGTTACAAGCCTCCGGCCCAGCCTTCGGCTTCTGCGGGCCTCCGCTTCGCTCCGTCAGAAGCCCGACCTATATCTTGCAGTGAATTTGGAACAACTCTAACAAACTCCACCTTGAGACAAATTCATTTTGTATCATAAATCAACCCATCATACTGAACAACAAAGATAGAAAACCACTGGTGCCAACAATAGTCTCTTGGACTATTCAATTAAACCAACTAAGCTTGGGCATAACTCAAACTTAGCAACAGAAAAAAGCTTTGTCATCATATCAGCAGGATTATCATGAGTACTAATCTTGCATACCTTCAGCTTATCTTCTTCAATCACATCACGCACAAAATGATACTTGATATCTATGTGCTTAGTTCTCTCATGGAACATCTGATCTTTAGTGATGTAAATTGCACTTTGACTGTCACGGTGCAAACTTATGCAAGATTCAATTCTACTGAGTTTAGCGTACAAACCTTTCAACCATATTAATTCTTTGCACGCTTTACAAATGGCCATATATTCTGCTTCAGTAGTAGACAAAGCAACAACATAATGTAACATAGCCTTCCAACTCACAGCACAACTGCCAACAGTAAACACATAACCAGTAATTGATCTTCGCCTGTCCAGATTAGCAGCATAATCAGAATCTACATAACCAATGAGACCCTTATCAGTTCTTCTAAACTTCAAACATGAATCTGCTGTGCCTCTGAGGTACCTGAAAATTCACTGAACTGTCCTCCAATGTTCTTTGCCAGGATTAGACATATATCTACTAACAAGACTCATAACATATGACAAATCTAGACGAGAGCAAAACATGACATACATTAAAGACCCGACAACACTAGAATAAGGAACCCTTACATGTACTCAATCTCTGCATCTGTACTAGGACACTAAGCAGCTGATAACTTAAAGTGAGGTGCAATAAGGGTACTAACAGCCTTAGCATTTTGCATGTTGAAACGCTGAAGAACTTTCTTGATATAATTTTGTTGACTAAGAAATAGCAAACCAGATTTTCTGTCTCTACTAATTTCCATACCAAGAATTTTCTTAGCACTACCAAGATCTTTCATATCAAACTCACTACTTAACAACTTCTTTAACTTAGTGATTTTAATCTTGCTCTTGGCAGCAATCAGCATATCATCAACATATAATAGCAAATATATAAGTGATCCATTAACATGCTTGATGTAAACACAACTATCATATCTAGATCTTTTGAAACTGTGTGACAACATAAATGAATCAAACCTCTTGTTCCACTGACGAGGGGACTGTTTCAAACCATACAAGGAGCGCTTCAACTTGCACACATATTTTTCCTTGCCATGCACTATGAACCCTTCCGGTTGGTCCATGTATATGTCCTCCTCTAGCTCTCTATGCAAAAACGCAGTCTTTACATCTAATTGCTCAAGCTCAAGATCATGTGAAGCAACAATACTCAAAAAATACGAATTGAACTATGTTTTACCACTGGAGAGAACACATCATTATAGTCAACACCCGAAATTTGACTGTAGCCTTTTGCAACTAACCTTGCCTTATACTTTGGAGACTCGCTTGGAGATAAACCCTCCTTTCTCTTGAAGATCCACTTGCAGTTTATGGTCTTCTTTTTCTTAGGCAAAGAAACAACCTCCCATGTACTGTTCTTCTCAAGAGACTGCATCTCCTCATGCATAGCAGAAATCCAATTCTCACTATCAGCACAACGAACAACTTCTTTATAGGTTGCTGGCTCATAAACATTCTCCACCTGTTCAGTACGACTCAAAGCATAGTAAGACAAATTACATTCTTTGATAAGACGTTTAGGAGGTACAACTGTCCTTTTTAACTTGCGTTGAGCAATAGGTAATTCCTCCTCTAGCTGCAAAATAGGAGGAGTTTGCTGAACATCATCATGAGCATCATCATCAGCAACATCATTATTATGGTCATCCTACTTATCAATATGCTCCACCTGCACACCTATATCATCATCAACATGCTCCACCTGCATGCGCATACGCTGCAACTCTTTTTCTGGAACATGTTCTGAGGGCAAACTGTTAGTAAACATCACAGATTCATTGAATACAACACTTCTGCTCATAAAAGTCTTCCCTGTTTTAGAATTTCACAATTTATAGCCTTTAATTCTCGAACCATAACCAAGGAAAAGACACTTAACAGCTCTAGACTCTAATTTCCATTGTCAACATGAGCATAAGCAGTGCATCCAAAAATTTTTAACTGTGAATAATCAGCAGGCGTACCAGACCATACCTCAATAGGAGTTTTCTTATTTAGTGGAATAGAAGGTGACCTGTTTATCAAGTAACAGGCAGTATTAGCAGCTTCAACCCAAAAACGCTTGCTCATCCTTGCATGAGACAGCATGCAACGGGCCCTGAAGATAATGGTCCTGTTCATCCGTTCAGCCACATCATTCTGTTGTGGAGTATGGGGTATGGTGTGATGCCTAACAATGCCTTCCTGTCTGCAATAATCATTAAAGGCATACGAACAAAATTCTCCACCATTATCAGTACAAAGCAATTTTACCTTCCTTTCAATTTGTCTTTCTATCATTACTTTCCAGTTCTTAAAAGCAGCAAAAGTATCATCTTTCTATTTTAGAAAATAAGGCCAAACCCTTCTAGAGTAATCATCAATAATTGTAAGCATGTAACGAGCACCACCTAGTGAGGGCTTCTTAGAAGGACCTCATAAATCAGCATGAACATAATCAAGAGTACCTTTGGTGGTGTGAATAGAAGTGTTGAACTGTACCCTCTTATGCTTGTCGAAAATGCAATGCTCACAAAACTTGATCTTACTCGAAGTGCAGCCTTTCAACAGGTTTCTCTTCATCAAATCTGCCATACCATGGTGACTCATATGTCCCAAACACATGTGCCAAAGGTTAGTTTTACTAGGTTCATCATTTGTAACAGCAGCAGCAGCGGAATCAGAACCATGTAAAGTATACCCTCTAAGGACATATAACTTTGCAGAATTAAGATCACCTTTCAAACAGACAAGAGAACCTTTGGATACCTTCAGACTGCCATCTAAACCGGAATATTTGTAACCTTCTGCATCAAGCGTGCTCAATGAGATAAGATTCCTGAACATCCCTGGTATATACTTGACATTTTTCAGAGTGCGTGTCATGCCATCATCAGTCTTGATCTGAACTGATCTAATCCCCACGACGTCACATGGGTTATCATCTCCCATCCTCACAACATCCCCTTTCTGCACAGACTTATATGAACTAAACCAATTTCTGTTAGTGTAAATATGAAATGAACATGTGGAATCTAGAATCCATTCATCATGACCAGCAACATAACTAGCAAGCACTACCAGACAACCTCCAGAATCATCATCAGACGCAGCAGCAGCAGCAACAGAGACCTTACCAGCCGACTTATTTTTTCTCTTCTCCTTATTCTGTACTTTTCTGCAATCCTCAACATTATGATTTATCAGCTTGCAATAAACACAAAACTTTTTATTACCATGCGGCTTGGACTTTGAACGGCCTCTCCTCTCGTAGTTCTTTCTACCATCATTGCTATCATTTGAGGATCTGTTATCAGTTCTGCCTCACATGCAAAGCTTCGCCCTTTGAGGATGACGTTCCGTCATTCTGCACCATAACTTTCATCTTCTCCTTAGACTGGAGAGCCTCATAAACTTCCTTTACGGTTAGTTCATCACGGCTCAAAAGTATGGTGTCACGAAAATTTGCATACGAATTTGGCAAAGAACATAGCAGTAAAAGACCTAAGTTCTCATCATCATACTTCACCTCCATCGACAGTAGGTCGGCCACGATCTTCTTGAATTCAGCGATGTGGCTCATCACCGAATCCTCCTCCTTCATCCTCAGAGTGAACAGCTTCATCTTCATCTGCATCTTACTGGTTAGATCCTTGCACATACAGATCGATTCCAGTTTCAGCCATAGTTCTGCAGCAGTTTTCTCTTTCAAACACTCCTGCAAAATATCATTATGAAGATGTAACTGAATTAGGGCGAGAGCCTTCTGATCCTTGCGGATCTCCTCAGGAGTCCAATCGGCCTTCGTCTTGCCGAAGTTATCCAGCGCCTCATCGTAGTCATGAGTCTGCGCCAGAATTCCCCGCATCTTGACTTGCCATAGTGTAAGGTCCTAGATGGCTAGAGGGGGGTGAATAGCCTATAAAAATTCTACAAGCACCACTAAGCAAACTTGTTAGAATAACAAACGACGTAAAGCGAGTTTTGCTTAGCCAAAGGTTGTGATGCAAGCCTCCTATCCACAAGTCTAGTAGATTATGATCTCTAGTTCACACAAGTGCTAAGTCACTAACTTACACTAGTGAGCAAGCTAACAACTATTAGAAAAGGCTACCACTAGAGCTACACAAGATAATCTAGTAAAAGTAAATGCGAGAGAGAGGATTGTGAATCTTATACCGACGGTGGAGTGAAGATGTTGCCAATCACCAAGATGATATACAATCAATTAATATTGACAACAACACAATATGTAGACCAATCACCGGGAGACAAGAGACACAATATTTTTGTTCACCCGGTGTTCACTTGTGCACCGACAAGCTACGTCACCGGTTGTGTCGACCAACACTTAGATGGTTCCTCGGTGTGACCCTCAAGTCACTTGCCCCTCAAGGCACGCCCCGCAAGGCACCGCAAGACACCACTCTCAAGTGAGGTAACTCAATGACACGCGCAATCCAATAGATTTGCTTTTGGCGTCCCGCCGAGGAAAGCACAAGAACCTCTTACAAACAACCGGAGGTGGCCAAGAACAATCACCTTCTCTTGCCAACGCCTCCAACAATCTCCAAGCCGGCTAGGAGCGGTACTCTCCAAGAGTAATAAGAAATCCACCGGCTAAACCACCCACAAGTGCCACTAGATGCCCTCAAGCTATGCAATGCACTTTGGGATCACTCAATCTCACTTTTGATTTGCAATCAAGCAAGAGAGATGAGTGGGAGGAGTAGCTCTAGCTCAAAGGATGCACAAGAGTGTTAGAAAATCCAAGAGACCTCCCCAAGGGCCGGCCAACGAGTATTTATAAGCACCCCAAACGAATAGAGCCGTTGCCACTCCACTGACCATTTTTTCGGGACGACCGGACGCGCCGGTCGAAACTGACCGGACGCGCTCAACCGCGTCCGCTCGCCCTGCGACGTCCACGTGTCCCTCAAATTTCAAATGCGACCGTTAGATCCTCCAACGGTCACTGCGCGCCAACGGTCAAACGCTATGACCGGACGCGCTGCTCAACCGACCGGACGCGCCGGTCGCACAGCACCGCGCGCGCGAAGCAACGACCGGACGCGCTCCTCGCAGCGACCGGACGCGACAGTGCCAGCGTCCGGTCGGAGTCCAGTAAGCTCCCTCGACGACCGGACGCGTCCGATCGCGTGTGACCGGACGCGCCCCGCGTCCGATCGTCCTTGCGAACCGTAGTTCCTTCTGGGCACTTGACCGGACGCGCCGGTCCCGCGAGTGACCGGACGCGCCGGTTGCAAACCCTAGCCCGCGTGCCCGATACCGTGCTGTACTGACCGGACGCGTCCGGTCATACCGAGACCGCGTCCGGTGCAGCGTCCGGTCACCGCAGTGACCCCGTTCGCCTCCGTTTCTTTTCCGACTTCCGGCGTAGTGGAAAATAGGCATTTCATTTCCCCGAAATCGCCTGAATCCCGCGCTCGCACGCTCGGCGGGAGGGAGAGAGGAACCCAAACCCCTCTCTACCCGCATACCACAGCGCGACCAACGCCACCTTTGCAAATGTGCCAACACCATCAAGTGTACATCTCCATGTGCTTGTGTGTTAGCTTTTTCTCAATCATTTTCAAAGATTTTCCAATTAGCTCACTAGGCCCTACATGCAATGCACTTCATGAATTCACCTAGTGGCACCCGTGCATCGAATAACCGATAAGACTTCCCCTCTTAATAGTTCGGCTATCGATCCTAAACCACTCACACCCTCTATGGTGTCTTGAGTGTAAAACAAAATGGCCCTATGGTTATACCTTTGCCTTGAGCCCATTTTGTTTCTCCAAATGATATGATCCACTTCATATCATCACATGACCGTCTCGATCCATCGACCTTGACTTCACTTGCTCTTCACCGTTGCATCGGTCCGTCGGCGCTAAGTCTTGCTCAAGCTTCACCATCGCATGGTCCTTCGCTTCGAAGCCTCGACTTGCCCTTCACCTTCACAACCGGTCCATCGAGCCAAGCCTCATCTTGGTCTTCACCATCTTGGTCATATGAGTCAATGTCATGTCTCATATTCAATGACCACCTTTATCTAAATCATCCACTTAGATACAAAGGTTAGTCCTAGGTTTCATCAATTAGCCAAAATCAAACTAGGGACTTTCACATAGCGAGAACCGCGTGTCGTAGTTCAGCAGCGGAAGATCGAACTTCATCAACGTCATCATGAACCCTACAGCAACCGAAGCTCTGGTACCACTTGTTATGAACGACGTATGAAATATGAAGTAAAACGAAATCAATCACAGCGGAGACACACGATTTAACGTGGAAAACCCCTCCAATGCGAAGGGGAAAAACCACGGGCACCAGCCAGCAACAATCTCACTATCTCAAAAGTTTGGGTTACACGCCTGTGGCGGCTTACAAGAGAATCCAGTCTCCACGAAACCCTAGCAAGGGTATATGTACCGTACCGCGGGGGGCGAGGCTCCGCCCCCCGCACCCCCCGTGTGTGCACGGGCGCGGCCTGATGGGCCGGCTTCAGACTCCGCTACGCTCCGGCCCAGCCTTCGGCTTCTGCGGGCCTCCGCTTCGCTCCGTCAGAAGCCCAACCTATATCTTGCAGTGAATTTGGAACAACTCCAACATATAGCCTTAATTTTGTGGGTTGTGCTGGGAACCCACAAAATTAAGCCTGTACGTAGGTTCGCTGAGAGGCTAGCTCACTTACATCCCTAGCTGTAACCATAACCAATATAGATTCAGATGTGGCTGCTAGTGGAATAGCTACGAGGCTGTGGGACGCGGGGTGATGGCTCTTTAATCAGTTGCGATTTTGAGATAATCTTTTCTCTGAGCAATTTGATCAGTCCTGTTTGATTCATGATGTTGGTGTTCTGCTGACATTTGTATTGAAATAAATCTGGTTTACTTCCATATTTGAACAACCAAACAACTTATCGAATTCAATTCTTAGAAAAAGTTTCCCATGCACATCAAACAAGATAGATGAATTTAAATCAAGTTCTATAGAATTCTACTAAAAAGGAAATTAGCTCCTGGAATATAATTTCCATAACCTAGTACTTTCAGTGCCTTATAGGATCCAGACGGCCCATGCAAATAGCTTCCACAGTGATGTTGCACTTAGCTTCAGTTCAGTGTAACACAATTTTAGCTTTATAGATAGCAAAGTTTTAAGTATGCTGGGGTTGCCAGCTTGCAAGAGTTTCACAAAAGGTGCTCAAAGCACTTCTCCCTCTAAACCAAACCCAAAGTCACAGCAGGAAAACCACCCAAAGAAACATCATTACATTGCAGCGAACTACAAGAAACTAGTCGGCTTCAATGTTGATTAGACAGTACGTATAACACAGTTTGGACAGTGAAGGACCGCTTCATCAAGAATCTAAGAAATACTAATATCTAGTGATTTATGTCTACAATAACAGATGCATGCATATGTGTGGTGTTCGTTGACCGACAGCCTTGCGGTTTCTGCTTTGTAGCATGAGACATGTTTTAGTCACATACTCTTCGGTATGTTTTAGGAAGCCACACGTTTTTGAGACCAAAGGCTATGAGCCTTTGACCCTGCTTATATTGAAGCATATAGAGAATCTGCTGGATTGCCAGCTTACAAACTCAAGTGCACAAATTTTTTTTTAAAAAAACTCCGCAACCTATCCTCTATCCTAAACTCTCAGAACTAACAGATTAGAACGTGCTAAACACCACTCCCAAAATTCCCTACTTCCAGAAAGGCAGAAAGCATCAACTTCCAAGCCGCCGAACAAAGGCGAACAAACAGCAACA
The DNA here is from genome assembly GCA_038087645.1 of Saccharum hybrid cultivar R570. Classification (NCBI taxonomy): domain Eukaryota; kingdom Viridiplantae; phylum Streptophyta; class Magnoliopsida; order Poales; family Poaceae; genus Saccharum; species Saccharum hybrid cultivar. The sequence continues at coordinate 155,084 of JAQSUU010000077.1, read as the reverse complement.
CAAAAACAGGAAGCCACATGTCTATTGCATAAACTGTTAATAAATCCTGCATCAATATGTAAGGTTCTTTTTTCACGAAGAGACTGGGTTTCCTATTGAAGAAGTATAAGGCAGGAAACATAGAGCTAGCTAGGTAGACAAGGAACAGTCGGTGTTGGGTCAAAAGTTGTTAGAAGTTACGAGTCAAAAGCAACTGCATTTTAAGCCGGTTGTCTTCCATTTTGAGTTGGAAATTGGTAGTCAATTTTTTTCGTTTCGAGTTGTCAAGTTGGATCTGAGTTGCATAGCGATAATTTGGTAGTATCAAAACAGAGCATCAGATGATGCATAAAAGGCTGTTTTTTTTCCCTTTCTGTTTGCCCTTCAATCTTGTCATCTTTTTTACCTTTATTTTTTTTGAGGGAAACTTTTTTACCTTTAATTTGATTGGCAAATGAAGAAAGTAGCAGCTGAAGTAACATATCTTAACGATACACAAAAAGATAAAAATGTATAAGTCGAAGCAAAGGACTCGTTGAAGCACCAAAGACACGGCTCAGATACCCAATGAAACTGGAAATGTTGTCGAGGAGAGCAAGCAAGACGTACCTCTTGAGCATGGGTTTGCTACGGTTCTTTGCGTGGTTTGCGGAGATCAAACTCTCTCTCTCTCCCTCTGAGTCTAGATGAACAGAGGTGATGAAGATTTCTCTGTGGAGACTGAAGAGTCTGGATGAACAGAGGTGATGGATCTCTCTCTGTCTTGCTGCTCTCTATGGAGTTCAACGATTAGGTGTGCCCTGTGGAGACGTGTCAGCTGTTGACAGGACAGAGCCTTCTGAGTGCGGTGAAGCTGTTCCTACTTCCAACAGCGCTGTGCTGTGCGCGTCTGCGGTGGGAATTGTTGACTCGGAGGCTGTTGTTGGCAAAATTTCGAGGGAAACGCTACTGTAGCAGTTTTGTTGTTATTTAGCAAATATTGTTCTATCATAGTCTAATTAAACTTAAAAGATTTGTCTCGTCCATTTCGTCTAAACTGTGTAATTAGTTTTATTTTTTATCTATATTTAATGCTTCAAGTATGCGTTCAAAGATTCGATGTGACCGGGAATCTGAAAATTTTGGCAAAATTTTTGGCATCTAAACGGTGCCTTGTTGTGACGACTGACGAGAGACATCCCCAAGGCCACGTTTAGATTGTGAAAAAATTTCAAACCGATGAATAGTACCATTTTCGTCTTATTTGGCAAATATTGTCCAATCATGGACCAACTAGGCTCAAAAGATTCATCTCGTGATTATTAACTAAACTGTGTAATTAGTTATTTTTTTACCTATATTTATTACTTCATACATGGGTCTAAAGATTGATATGATGGAGAGAGTGAAAAAATTTCAAACTTTTGAATAAACGAGGCCCAAATACCGGATTGGTCTGATAGTGGTGGGGCCCCGGGGCCCGGGCTGCTATGGTCAGCTTTGCCCCCGCGGAGGGAAAGCGGCGCTGCCGCGCGGCGAGGAGCGGAGGCGGAGTACCGGCGCTGGGTGGGCTGGGTCGCCGGGAGGGGCGGCTCCGCCGGGACGCGTGCTCCGTCGGGGCGCCAGGACACGAGCTCCGAGGTGGACCAGGACGCCGGGTCACCGGGAGAGGCAGCGGCGAGCTCCGGGGAGAGCAGGGGCGCCGGGAGGGCCGGGCGCAAGCTGCAAGGGAGAGGGCCGGGATGCCGTGTCGCGAGCTCCAGGTTGGGCTGGGTTGCCGGGGCGCCATCCCGAGCGAGCCGCGAGCGGCGCAAAGGTTACATTCCCGCTTCGTCGTGATGGAAGGGAATAAATAAATAATAAATGGAAGGAAATGGAAAACAGAAAAGAAAGGGAATAAATAAAGGATGCCGCTATTGCACGCATGTGCATGTGTTAGCCTTACAACATGCACACTCCAAAAATGGAAATAAAAAAGTACACTTTTCATCCTAGAAAAGTAGCCATCCGCGTGCGCGCGTGAAGTGCTACTAAGGCAGGCCAGCGCTCGCTTCGAACCTTCCCCTCTCCCCTGTTTCTCTCCTATTTGCATTTCCCTTCCAGCAAACAATACTGGGCATAAAAAAATAGCAGAGTTACACAAACGGTCACAAAAAATAGAACCAACCAGATCTGATACTATAAACATTTCAAATTTTTTTTGCATCACCTGATAAGCACATCTGATCCTAAATGTAAGCAATTCAGTTCTTTTGCATAAACAATTCAGTTGTTTTGCATAAACAATTAAATAGTACTACAGTTCCTACTGCATAGCAGATCTCATACTAAATGATAAAAGCAGATTTGATCCTAACTTGGACATGCTAATGACTACTGCACATCTTACTACCAGATGTTGTTCTTACTAGTACATGGATATATGTTTTATGCACCACTCCTATATATATACATGTTGCTGCATTAAAACTTTCTTTTGTTAAATGTTGCACATAGTTACTGCACATGGTTACTACTATGGATGTAATAACATGCTCATTTTGATGTTTGATGGTCTCACACCTGCAATTTTATAGAAGCACAAGATAAGCACATAGATGATAGTGAGAACTGAGGAAAAATATTTAAATCAACTGAGTTGAGGACGACAAAGCCTAAAAATTTCAACTTTCTTCAAAAAGTTTTTCTCTGGTGAGGTCATAGGCACATTTTTAGTGTTTACACACATAATTGCTACAATGATGCTAATAACTTGTCTGACTAATGGTATTAATTTGCTTACCGGAGTACTAATAAATTGCCTGACTAATAACTCAATTGTTTCGCATGTTCAGGGTAATAAAGAAGTAGTGTCCTACTTGTGCTGCAGATTTTCTATCTCCAAGCATTTGGAGCACATGGGACATCACCTATGTTGGGTTGGTTATTATCGATGCATGTCACTGAGGAAGAAAAACTAATGTATGACGATCTCTAAATACATGTGAAGATATGAATTTACCATATGATGATGGTCTAGATGGTTATATTTAGACCAAAATACACGTGAGATCTCTGTCCTAGCTAGGTCGCCCTCCTGGATGAAAGTCTGCAAAAAAAAAACAGCAGCAAAACTGCGTTAACAAAAATTAAGAAAATTGCTAGTGAAAACATGAAAAATTACTTGATACTGAAAAAAGAATTGCTTATGTATAGATTTACAGTACAAAAATAATAGAGGCTGCCAGTTGCTAGCTAGCAAAAACATTAGGGGCTGCCAACTAAATTGTAACCTGACTGAAAGTACCCATTGTGCTCTCAACACTAGACGTTGCTAGCTAGCTGTTCATAGAAGCAGCGGAAGGAACATCACAAGCAGGTGGTGTGGCAAGGGGCTGCTGCCCAGCCAGAAGGCAAAAAGAGAGAAAGAGGGGGCATAAAAAACAAAACAAAGTTACAGTATTGGTACTAGGCGCCGCCGATGTGGCTTTTAACATTAGTGTATGCTGATGCTATGCTTTTAAGTGGAAAAACAAAGCTGCTATGCTGCTGGCCTGCTGCTATACTTTTCAATGGAAGAGCAAGCTGCTTGCTCTCTCTTAGTAGCAGCATTACATTGGCAAAATGGCATTGGCATGGCAGCGCAAAGCAAACAACAGCAAAAGGAGAAACATATTAAAAATTAACTCTAATTAAAGCTGCTAAAGTCTAAACAGTAGGAGGGTAGCAACAAGTATAGGGGCATGGGCCTCTGAATTAGTGGGGAGCTAGGGACATGGAGCCTCTAAAAATATGTTCTGGATGAAGCTGCCAATGTTGACAGCCGGCGACTAACAACCTCAATTGGTGATAAGCAGGTTACTGCTGGGTAATGAAGTAGTGGATTATATTTCTTTAGACAGTTTAAGTATCATTCGTTAGGCAATAATTTCTACCTAAATTGGCAATTTATGTATTTAAAAAAGCAAGTACAGTGTCTATCTATTCTAAATTGGCAGTTTAAGGGATGGACCCAGCCAGTATAATAATTGCAGCAGCAACAGGGCGTCAGGCCAGCCTGGTAAAGTGTTGAAGGCGTTGAATTAGATTTGTAGAGATATATGTCAGCAAGACAACGATGGCTGAAAGGAAAACAAATCAAACACCAATGGCACTGCTAACCAGTCATCGATTTTGCATACATAACTTCAGATCCTAGACTCCTACCAGGCCCTCCTGTCCTGGACAGACACATGAAAACAGATGTCCCTATATTGTGATCAGTTGGAGAAGCACATATTCAACGCGCCAACATTGTGATAAACTCCAGGCAAACCATTGCAAAACTGAGATAAAAAACAAATTACTCAAAACAAACTGAAAAATGTTCCCCATTATTCCAGTCGTAATAAGTTGTCAGGTTCATCGAAAATTCCTAATTCTACAGCCAAGTTAGTTACTATCCTGCAAAATAATATGTATCGACAGATGGCATTGACATTCATCTATAGTTTGATTACTTGATGAGCAAATGTTCTAGAAAAATTATACATGAACCAGCTATCATCTCACGAAATAGTAAGGTTTCATAATGGATTATCAGGTCTAGGATTGACACACTGACGCTGTAACACTATACATCTAAAAAACGCTTAGTTTCAACCCTTTGAAACACATCAAGTAAAGAAAATAAACCACGTCTAGGATCAGGGTCATGCATCTTGTTCCTAGTGCTAAATTGAAAAACAAGGTAGTGAAGATCTAAGTATCCTGATCAGCTGTGCTACACAGCGATGTGGTTGCGCCTGGCAGCACATCAAAAAATCTAACTGAAGCTCGAGATAGTGGTTGCTGGGCTAGGGGCAAACCTGTAGCTGTATGTTGCAGAAGCGCTCCTGCACAACGCTCAGCTAATGGCGAAGGCAAGCCGTCACGGCGGGAGCAGATCTCCTTGGTGATTTCTGCATGCTGCTCACCACCGCCTCTTGCCTTGGCCTCTTCCTAGCCAGCACCCGCCACCCACTGCACGGGCACGAGCTCGCCGAGATCCACCTCGACTCCATTTCCACCCTCGAATCCGGAGGCAACAGACGGTCGCACGGGGCACGGAGGCGGTAGCGCTGTCGCATTCGCAGGGAAGGGCAAACGCGGCGCGGTCAGGCAGGATGGACGGGGTTGCGCCGTAGGGGTCGCGACGAGGCGAGACGAACGGAGGCGCAGATCTGAGGCACAGATAGCAAAAATAAGACACATTAGGGTTGGGGAGCTCGGTTTCGCGCAGCAGGAAGGGGAAAGGAAGGCATGGGTGAACGAACCTGGTGGGTGCTCATCGCCGGCGAGCGTCCAAGGGCCCGGCGAAGCCCCTCGGTACCTGCAGTCGAAGATGAGGCGAAGTACCTAGAGGCGCGTCGGCAGCAAGTCGTCGCAGGCGCCATGCCCGGGGCCACATCCGTCGGATCCACCATGACTGGGGCCCGATCTGCCATGGACGGGGTTGGAGCCATTGGATCCGCCGTGGCCAGGGTTGGAACCGGCGGATCCGCCATGGCCTGCGGGGGGAGGCGGTGGGGAGTGGGCACTAGGAGGCGGTGGGCGTGCGGGCTCACCGGAGGGGGTCGCTATCGGGGAGAGAGCACGACGGGAAGGAGCTCGCCGGGGCCGCGGGCGAGAGAGAGGGAGGGAGTGGGAGGTCGAAGACGACACCCTGCGGGTGCGGCGCGGTCTCGTGTGGAGGTGGCCGTGCAGTCTCCGTTTTGGAGCAATAGAAAGGCAAGTGGGTGGCCGTGCGGTCAAGTGAGGGTGTGCGGACGAAGCGTGCGTGTGGCTGGACTAAAGGACGCACGTCCGTAAAGAAGTCTTTACCATAAATAAATGGAAGGAAATAGGAAAGGAAAAAAGAAAAAAAATAAAAGAGAGATATTATGGACTTTTTATCCTTTCCATCTACGAAGGAACTGTTTTACCAAACAGCTCGCTCATTAAAACAGATTCAACTCGACTAGTAAAGCCCACCAAAAGCTATTTAGCAGTAAAGCTGAGCTGCACCGAACAAGCCCTAAGCAAGTCCGTACAAATTATTACATTCTCGAGTTCTCGTTAAACTCTGGATGCTTTCGAACATATTCCGGACTACCAATAACCATATACTAGTGCATTATTATGCTCTCGAGTGTGCATTATTATGCTCTCGAGTTTATCAGGTCTCTGAAGACGTTTTACAGTTATCCACAACCACAAGCCAGGAACGGCAGTCCCTCAGATTCCCCATGCCTTGATGCCGCCACATCAGTAAATGTTGTTGTGAAACAGCTCGCGCCCGTGCATCTACACGACTCCTGAAGACAGTTGCTCGCTTCTGAGCTGCCTCGGCTTTCCTTGCGGCTTCCTCTGCATCCTGCAGATCAGGAACACCACAAAGTCATCAGATAAATGTCTCCACTGCCAGACCAGATTATTACATTCCTTAGCCAGTGAAGAAAAGTATCAACGAACTAGTATAGTTATAAATTCTACATTCTTCTTGGAAACAATGCTACAAAATTCTCTAATGAAAATTGCCTCGTGTGGTAGTGAGACCTGTTCGTACTAGTATCATTGACAGTTATAAGTCATACCCTGCAGTGATATTTAAAAGGATGTGGTTAGCGCCCGGACGTCCGGACGAACGTGTGTGTCTGGACGTCCGTGCAGCCCATCCCATCCGCCTTGCAATGCCTGTACGCGCACCCCGCCCTTGTCGCTACGCCTATGGCTCCTTCCTAGCGACACAGCTCTCTTCTCTCCGCACGGGCGGGACCTAAGAGCCGGGATGAGGACAAGCACGTCCCCGTCAGCAGAATCCCAAGCGCGCCACGTGTCCCCGACTGCTGGCCCCCGGCGCCCCATCCGCGGGCACCTGGCTTGCCGAGCCCTATCAACCGGTGTCCGGGCCGTGCCCCCATGACTCTCTGAACACACCTCTGAAACATGAAAAACTTGCAACATGAAACACTTGAATGCAACATACACGTCTGAAGCAGATGAAACATTTGAAAACATACACTTAAAACATATGTGTGAAACACATGCAACATCCAAATAAAACACCTGTAACTTGCAACATGCGTGAAACATATGCGATATCCAAATAAAAAAGCTTAGAAACATACGTCTAAAAAAACAGATGAAATATTTTTTAATAAATACTTGCAACATGCCTCTGAAACAATTGCAATATATGTAACATCCCGATCTACTTTTACAACATTCACATCAAACACTTGAACATACCTATGAAACATTTGAAACACTTGAAACATAGGCTTGCAACATGCATTTTCACTCTTCTTCCATACGATGCAACGTAAAGTGGGAGGACGCCCGGTTCTGGACAGCCAGCGGTCGAGGATGGTGGCGCGGCCTGGCAGCGGCCTGCTGCGCCTGCGCTTGGCCTGGGCCCGGCCAACGACTGCCCCCTCTCCTAGTCGCCTGGCTTGATGGCGAAGGACAGAGCATGGCATGGTGTGGCAGGGAACGGAGGCGCCACGGGGGATGGCGGTAGTGGCACGCCGGAGTGTACTGTAGTGCGGAACAAAGGCGCAGCAGGGGATGGTAGCGGCGGCACGGGTAACCACGCCGTGCGATGCGGAGTGGGGAGAGCAACGTGGAGTAGCGCGGGATGGGGGGCAAAGGCGAATGCGGCGCGCTGTGCTGGAGAAGGCCACGGCAAGCGCCCTCACGCTGCCTGGGGCAAGGAGCTTCGCGCGGGAGAAGGGATGAAAGTCCCTAGTTTGGTTTTGGCTAATTGATGAAACCTAGGACTAACCTTTATATCTAAGTGGATGATTTAGATAAAGGTGGTCATTGAATATAGACATAACATTGACTCATGTGACCAAGATGATGAAGACCAAGATGATTCTTGGCTCTATGGACCGGTTGTGAAGGTGAAGGGCAAGTCGAGGCTTCGAAGCGAAGGATCATGTGATGGTGAAGCTTGAGCAAGACTTGGCGTCGACGGACCGATGCAACGGTGAAGAGCAAGTGAAGTCAAGGTCGATGGATCGAGACGGTCATGTGATGATATGAAGTGGATCATATCTTTTGGAGAAACAAAATGGGCTCAAGGCAAAGGTATAACCATAGGGCCATTTTGTTTTGCACTCAAGACACCATAGAGGGTGTGAGTGGTTTAGGATCGATAGCCGAACTATTAAGAGGGGAAGTCTTATCGGTTATTCGATGCACGGGTGCCACTAGGTGAATTCATTAAGTGCATTGCATGTAGGGCCTAGTGAGCTAACTGGAAAACCTTCGAAAATGATTATAAAAAGGCTAACACACGTGCACAAGGTGGTGATCACTTGTTGGTGTTGGCACATTTACGAAGGCGATGAAGTTTGAGCGGTAGAGAGGGTTTGGGTCTCTCCCTCCCGCCGAGCTTGCAAGCGCGGGATTCAGGCATTTTTGGGAACTTAAAATGCCTATTTTCCACTACGCCGGAAGTCAGAAAAGAAACGGAGGCGAACAGAGGTCAGAGAGGTGACCGGACGCTGCACCGGACGCGGTCATGGTATGACCGGACGTGTCCGGTCAGCTGTCAGGCGCGCAGGTGCTAGGGTTTGCAACCGGCACGTCCGGTCACTCGCGGGACCAGCGCGTCCGGTCAGTCGCCCAGAGGGAACTACGGCTCACGAGGACAATCGGATGCGAGGCGTGTCCGGTCACACGCGATCGGACACGTCCGATCGTTGAGGGAGCTTACTGGACTCTAACCGGACACGGGCACTGTCACGTCCGATCGTTACGAGGGGCGCGTCCGGTCGTTGCGAGGGGCGCGTCCGGTCGTTGCTTCATGGGCGCGCGGTGCTATGCAATCGGCGCGTCCGGTCGTTGACTGGAGCGCGTCCGGTCACTCGGGACCGGCGCGTCCGGTCGTTATGAGAAGCGCGTCCGGTCATGGGGTTTGACCATTGGCGTAGTGACCGTTGGAGGATCGGACGCGGTTGAGCGCGTCCGGTCAGTTTTGATTGGCGCGTCCGGTCATCCCGAAAAGACCCAGTGAAGGGGTATAACAGCTCTATTTGGATGGGATGCTTATAAATACTTGTTGGCCGGCCCTTGGGGAGGTCGCTAGTGAGTTCTAACATACTTGTGCATCCTTTGAGCTAGAGCTTCATCTCCCACTCATCTCTCTTGCTTGATTGCAAATCAAAAGTGAGATTGAGTGATCCCAAAGTGCATTGCATAGCTTGAGGGCATCTAGTGGCACTTGTGAGTGGTTTAGCCGGTGGATTTCCTGTTACTCTTGGAGAGTACCGCTCCTAGCCGGCTTGGAGATTATTGGAGGCGTTGGCAAGAGAAGGTGATTGTTCTTGGCCACCTCCGGTTGATTGTAAGAGGTTCTTGTGCTTTCCTCGATGGAGTGCCAAAAGCAACTCTATTACATTGCGCGTGTCATTGAGTTATCTCACTTGAGAGTGGTGTCTTGCGGTGCCTTGCGGGGCATGCCTTGAGGAGCAAGTGACTTGAGGGTCACACCGAGGAACCATCTAAGTGTTGGTCGACACAACCGGTGACGTAGCTTGTCGGTGCACAAGTGAACACTGGGTGAACAAAAAATATTGTGTCTCTTGTCTCCCGGTGATTGGTCTTCATATTGTGTTGTTATCAATATTGATTGATTGTATATCATCTTGGTGATTGGCAACATCTTTACTCCACCGTCGGTATAAGATTCACAATCCTCTCTCTCGCATTTACTTTTACTAGTTATCTTGTGTAGCTCTAGTGTTAGCCTTTGCTAGTAGTTGTTAGCTTGCTCACTAGTGTAAGTTTAGTGACATAGCCCTTGTGTTAACTAGAGATCTTAATCTACTAGACTTGTGGATAGGAGGCTTGCATCACAACCGTAGGCTAAGCAAAACTCGCTTTACGCCGTTTGTTATTCTAACAAGTTTGCTTAGTGGTTCTTGTAGAATTTTTATAGGCTATTCACCCCCCCCTCTAGCCATCTAGGACCTTACAAGTGGTATCGGAGCCGTGGTCACCGTTTTAATCAAGGCTTAACATCCTTTGGTGTGAAAAATAGCTCAAATTGTGTTCAATCATGTTGGGGGCAAGCCACCGTTCTTTGATGGTGTTAGTTCTTTTGCTCATTGGAAGAGAAAAATGACAATGTACCTTGGTTCTATTCATGAGAGAGTTTTGCAAGTCACCGAGAATGATTTTGCTATCATTGATCCCGATCATCTCACCGATGAAGATAGAGCAAATAGAACATGTAATAGAATGGCTCTCAATACACTTTACAATGGTATTTACATAAAAGTATTTGAGGGCATCAAGGATTTAGAATTGGCAAATGAAGTATGGACAATGTTGAGTGAAACATATGAGGGCACTAAGGTTGTAAAGAGTGCCAAGCTATATGGGCTCAAGAGTGAGTTTGAGAACTTCAAGATGAAATAAGAAGAAACAATCTTAGAAATGTTTTATAGATTGCAAGTCATTGTAAATGATCTCAAGAGCTTGGGGCACAAGACACAAGACCAAGATTTTTGCCACAAGTTCTTATTGATCTTACCAAAAAGATTCAAAATGTTGATCATGATGCTACAAAGAGATGGGCTTGATGCAATGAAGCCCAATGATTTGCTTGGAGATGTATTAACCTTTGACAAGTATGATCAAGATGTTGATGAGAAGGAGGAAGAAAAGAAGAAGAAGACCGTGGCATTCAAGGCCACCTCCTCTAAGGGCAAAGCTTTAATTCAAGAAGAAGATGACAATGAAGAAGATGAAGAATTGGAAATTGATGATGAGGCACTTGCTCTAGTTGTCAAGAATATTGGCAAGATGTTTATCAAGAGAAGAGGCTTCAAAAAGAGAAATGACTCTTTCAAGAGCAATGAGCAACAAAGGAAGTGCTTCAATTGTGATAGCACCGAACATCTTCAAGCCGAATGTCCCTATGACAAGAAGAAGAACAACAAGAGGGGCAAGTTTGAGAAGAAAAAGAGAGAAGCCAAGATGACTTTCAAGAAGGGTAAGAATGAAGCCTATATGGTCACTTGGGAAAGTGATGATGATGAAGAAGAAGAATCATCATCCAACAAGGCTTTTGCTTCCATTGCTATCAACAAGAAGCCATCACTATTTGATTCATCCTCGTTGTGCCTCATGGCTAAAGAAACTAAGGTAATATATGATGAGAGTGATGATGAAAGTGAAATGGAATATGCTCTTGATAGTGATAATGATAATGATAATAATAATGATGATGATGAACCAACTAAAGAACAACTATATGACTTGATGCAACAAACTAGAGACATAGCTATTGCCAAGAACAAGGAGTGTAAGAAGCTTTTAATGAAAGTAGCAATACTTGAAAAAGTTCTTAGTGAGCTTAAGATCACTCATGAGATTCTAGTGGAAGACCATGAGGATCTTGGTAAGGCTCATTCCAAGCTTAAAAAGGCTCACTCATTGCTACTTGAGCAACAAGCAAAGAAGGAGGTTGTTGTATCATGTGATATAGGTGTTACATGTGATATAATTGATGAATCCTCTTATGAACCTATCATCATATCAAATGCTAACCCTTCTTGTAGCTCTTCATCTACCACCACCGACTCTACCTCCTCTACTAGTGATGGTTTCACTTGTGATGTCTCACTAATGGTTGAGGATGAGACTCTCAAGAGAGAGGTGGATGAGCTCACTCACGCCCTAGGCAAGGCCTATGGTGGTGAGGCCCGCTTGCTTAAGTGCTTGGGTAGCCAAAGATTCTCTCTTAACAAAGAGAGATTGGGTTATACCCCCAAGAAAGGCAAGTCAGCCTTTGCAACTCCAAAGCCTAGCTTTGTGAAGGGCAATGGTCGGTTTTGCAATAGATGCAAGCAAGTTGGGCACCTAGAGCATAATTGCAATAAAAAGAACCAAAGCAAGAAATTTGTTAATGCTATACCTTTTGATTCTTGCTATGTGCTTACCAAAGGTGTGAAAGGTGTGAAAGCTAAGTTTATTGGTACACCCATTGTTGGTCCAAAGAAAAAGGCTATTTGGGTACCAAAGAGCTTAGTTACTAACCTACAAGGACCCAAGCAAAAATGGGTACCTAAGCTTCATTGATTTGCTTGTAGGTCAATTACAAAGCCGGAGGAAGGCATTGGATTATTGATAGTGAGTGCACTCAACACATGACTGGTACATCAAGAATGTTTTACTTAATCAATGACAATGATAGTGGTATTGATTCTATCATATTTGGCAATAACAAGAAAGACAATGTTATTGGTTTGGGCAAGATTGCAATATCAAATGACTTGAGTATCTCCAATGTGTTGCTAGTTGAAAGCTTGGATTTTAATCTTCTATCCGTGGCACAAATATGTGATCTTGGTTACAAATGTATCTTTGGGGTTGATGATGTGGAAGTCATTAGTATGGATGGTTCAAATGTGGCATTCAAGGGCTTTAGTTATGAGAATCTCTACCTAGTTGACTTCAATGCTAGAGAAACTTCTTTGACAACTTGCTTAATCTCCAAATCAAGCATAGGTTGGCTTTGGTATAGAAGGCTTGGTCATGTTGACATAAAACAATTGAAGAAGCTTACAACTCACAATCTTGTCAATGGTTTGAAAGATGTTGAATTTAAGAAGAATAAGCTTTGTAATGCATGTCAAGCCGGGAAGCAAGTTGGAAGCTCACATCCAAAGAAGAGTACAATGAGCACATGCAAAGCATTTGATTTGATGCACATGGATCTATTTGGCCCAATAACATACTCAAGCATAGGTGGTAATAAGTATGGATTTGTCATAGTGGATGACTTCACAAGATTCACATAGGTATTCTTTCTTAGTGACAAAAGTGAAGTGTTTGACACCTTCAAGACCTTTCTCACTAGAGTTCATAATGAGTTTGAGATTAGAATCAAGAAAGTGAGAAGTGACAATGGAAGTGAGTTCAAGAATACAAGAATTGAAGAACTTTGTGATCACTATGGCATTGGACATCAATTCTCGGCCAAGTACACTCCACAATCAAATGGCCTAGTTGAGAGAAAGAATAGAACATTGCTTGATATGGCTAGATCAATACTTCATGAGTACAATGTGAGTCAATCATTTTAGGATGAAGCAATCAATACCGCTTGCTACTACATCAATAGACTATATTGTCATCCATTGCTAGAGAAGACCCCATGTGAGCTACTTCATGGAAGAAAGCCTAATATTTCTTACTTTAGAGTGTTTGGTTGCAAATGCTATATCTTGAAGAAGAGCACTAGATTGGGAAAGTTTGACAAGAGATGTGATGAGGGGTTCCTACTTGGTTATTCAACTACAAGCAAAGCTTATAGAGTTTGGAATAATTCAAGTGGCATTCTAGAAGAAGTCCATGATGTGCAATTTGATGAAACCAATGGGTCACAAGATGAAGAAGAGAATCTAGATGATGTTGGTGGAACTCAATTGGTGGAAGCAATGAAGAACATGGACATTGGAAACATTAGAGCAAAGCAAGTAATTGATATTCAAGATGATGATAAAGATCAAGTGCTCAATTCTCCATTCAAGCTAGCTAGTGACTCTCAAGTGCAAGATCATGGTGCTAGTTCATCTCATCAAGATACATCAAGTGATCAACCAAGCTCAAGCAATCAAGTGCAAGTACTCCAATCACAACATGTTGCAAGAGATCACCCCATTGATAGTGTTATTGGTGATATTAGAAGTGGTGTGCAAACAAGATCAAGATTGGCTATGTTTTGTGAGCATGCATTATTTGTGTCAACCATAGAACCAAAGAAAATAGAAGAAGCTTTGAAGGATGCCGATTGGATCATGGCTATGCAAGAAGAACTAAACAATTTCACAAGAAATGATGTTTGGGAATTGGTAGAAAGGCCAAATGACTACAATATGATTGGAACCAAATGGGTGTTCAAAAACAAGCAAGATCAAGATGGCATTGTGGTGAGAAACAAAGCAAGACTAGTTGCTCAAGGTTACACTCAAGTAGAAGGTCTTGACTATGATGAGACATATGCTCCCGTGACAAGATTGGAAGCAATAAGGATTCTATTGGCTTATGCTTGTGCACACAACATCAAACTATATCAAATGGATGTCAAAAGTGCATTTCTCAATGGGATCATCAATAAGTTAGTCTTTGTTGAACAACCTCCCAGATTTAAAGATGACAAGAAACTCAACCATGTGTATAAGTTGAAGAAGGCTTTATATGGCTTAAAGCAAGTACCTAGAGCATGGTATGAGAGGCTAAGGGATTTCTTTCTCTCTAAGGGATTCAAGATGGGCAAGGTTGATACAACTCTATTCACCAAGAAGATTGGGAATGATCTATTCATAGTGCAAATATATGTTGATGATATCATCTTTGGATCAACCGATCAAGCTTATTGTGAAGAATTTGGTGCTATGATAGCCAAAGAGTTTGAAATGTCTATGATTGGTGAACTTAGCTACTTCCTTAGTCTCCAAGTCAAACAATTGAAGAATGGGACATTTGTGAGTCAAGGGAAATACATAAGGGACATGTTAAAGAAATTTGGAATGCAAGATGCAAAGCCAATTTCAACTCTAATGGGTACAAATGACAATTTGGATAGTGATCTTGATGGCAAAATGGTGAATCAAAAGGAATATCAGTCTTTAATTGGAAGTCTACTCTATGTCACCGCATCAAGGCCGGATGTCATGTTTAGTGTTTGTATGTGTGCTAGATATCAAGCCTCACCTAGAGAGAGTCATCTCATGGCCGCAAAGAGAATATTGAGGTACTTGAAGCAAACAAGAGATGTTGGACTATGGTATCCCAAGGGGTCAAAGTTTGAATTGATTGGATATTCGGACTCTGACTATGGGGGTTGCAAGATCAATAGAAAGAGTACAAGTGGCACATGTCAATTACTTGGAAGATCACTTGTGTCATGGTCCTCAAAGAAACAAAATAGTGTGGCAATCTCTACCGCCGAAGCCGAATATGTGAGTGCGGGGAGTTATTATGCACAATTGCTATGGATGAAATCAACTTTTAAGGATTATGGTCTCAACTTCAAGAATGTGCCATTGCTATGTGATAATAAAAGTGCAATCAAGATGATACAAAACCCGGTTCAACATGGAAGAACAAAGCATATTGATATAAGGCATCATTTCATTAGAGATCATCAACAAAAGGGAGATATTGCCATTGAAAGTGTTGGCACCGATGATCAACTTGCCGATATTCTCACCAAGCCACTTGATGAAAAGAGGTTTTGCAAGCTAAGGAATGAGTTGAACATTCTTGATTTCTCAAACATGAGTTGAATGCACCCCACCCACTTATTGACATGCCTCTCCTTCAACATTGCAAGGTAAAATTGATTGACATGTCACTCATCCTATGCTAAGGACTTGCTAGAGCATGTAGACATAATAAGTGGTATGCATGAGCATTCATGATAAATCAAATGAATTTGATGGATATATGTTACCACTTTTACTTCTATGCTTATTTTGATCTAGTGGTGGCATATGACATGTTTGTGAGCTTGTAAACCTAGTGTTGAATCTAGAAGATTTGCTATTAGTGTTTAATTCAACATAGGCAAGATAACCCTTATTATGAGGTGTGAAAAAGCTTATCTTTGGTTCAAATCGAATTAAATATCTTTGGCAAGTGTTCTAGGTTGAACCAAATTTGATAAAATTTTAACCTACTCCATCAAACTTTGTTTCTCTCCACAATTTGATCCCATTTTTGGGTAAGTTGTTGACAAAGGGGGAGAGAAAAAGATGATTCAACATGATAAAGGGGTAAATAAAAATAAAATTTTGATGCACACAAGTAGGGGGAGCAAGCTCATAAACAAAGTTGTTGCATTTGTTAGTGCATTCTCATATGACTTGCTCATTGCACATGTATTTAAATTCAATATACATGCTTGTGTGGTGCAATGCTAGTATAGAACTTGAATGATGAAATGATCTACTAGCATGCATTGGAATAGTTTACTTGTGGTATCTAGACATGCCTTAAACTTTATAAGTGGTCCAAGAACCTTTACATATAATATTGATCTCACGGGGTTCTTGAGTTGTGATGGATGTCTAGTTACTTCATGATGCTAAGGATGGTGTAAAAGGCAACTCTGATTGGTATCACGCTTCAAAGGTCCATTTCTTACACCTTAGCATCATTTTGGTAGAATTACTCTCTCAACACTTCTATCCATACATATGTGCAAAGCTTACAATCCAAACTCTATGCACATATGTAGGGAGAGCTAATACTACCAAAACTGAGCTTGTGATAATTGTCCAAATTTTACTTATGAGCAAAATGATTGGACAAGTATGACAAGTTCAAAACTTTTATTATCAAAATCATCTTTGTGAGGGTTGTCATCAATTACCAAAAAGGGGGAGATTGAAAGTCCCTAGTTTGGTTTTGGCTAATTGATGAAACCTAGGACTAACCTTTGTATCTAAGTGGATGATTTAGATAAAGGTGGTCATTGAATATGAGATATGACATTGACTCATGTGACCAAGATGATGAAGACCAAGATGATGCTTGGCTCGATGGACCGGTTGTGAAGGTGAAGGGCAAGTCGAGGCTTCGAAGCGAAGGACCATGCGATGGTGAAGCTTGAGCAAGACTTGGCGCCGACGGACCGATGCAACGGTGAAGAGCAAGTGAAGTCAAGGTCGATGGATCGAGACGGTCATGTGATGATATGAAGTGGATCATATCTTTTGGAGAAACAAAATGGGCTCAAGGCAAAGGTATAACCATAGGGCCATTTTGTTTTGCACTCAAGACACCATAGAGGGTATGAGTGGTTTAGGATTGATAGCCGAACTATTAAGAGGGGAAGTCTTATCGGTTATTCGATGCACGGGTGCCACTAGGTGAATTCATGAAGTGCATTGCATGTAGGGCCTAGTGAGCTAACTGGAAAACCTTCGAAAATGATTATAAAAAGGCTAACACACGTGCACAAGGTGGTGATCACTTGTTGGTGTTGGCACATTTACGAAGGCGATGAAGTTTGAGCGGTAGAGAGGGTTTGGGTCTCTCTCTCCCTCCCGCCGAGCTTACGAGCGTGGGATTCAGGCATTTTTGGGAACTTAAAATGCCTATTTTCCACTACGCCGGAAGTTGGAAAAGAAACGAAGGCGAACAGAGGTCAGAGAGGTGACCGGACGCTGCACCGGACGCGGTCATGGTATGACCGGACACGTCCGGTCAGCTGTCAGGCGCGCGGGTGCTAGGGTTTGCAACCGGCGCGTCCGGTCACTCGCGGGACCGGTGCGTCCGGTCAGTCGCCCAGAGGGAACTGCGGTTCACGAGGACGATCGGACACGAGGCGCGTCCGGTCACACGCGATCGAACGCGTCCGATCGTTGAGGGAGCTTACTGGACTCTAACTGGACGCGGGCACTATCGCGTCCGGTCGTTACGAGGGGCGCGTTCGGTCGTTGCGAGGGGTGCGTCCGGTCGTTGCTTCGCGGGCGCGCGGTGCTGTGCGATCGGCGCGTCCGGTCGTTGACTGGAGCGCGTCCGGTCACTCGGGACCGGCACGTCCGGTCGTTATGAGAAGCGCGTCCGGTCATGGGATTTGATCGTTGGCGCAGTGATCGTTGGAGGATCGGACGCGGTTGAGCGCGTCAGGTCAGTTTTGACCGGCGCGTTCGGTCATCCCGAAAAGACCCAGTGAAGGGGTATAATGGCTCTATTTGGATGGGATGCTTATAAATACTTGTTGGCCGGCCCTTGAGGAGGTCGCTAGTGATTTTTAACATACTTGTGCATCCTTTGAGCTAGAGCTTCATCTCCCACTCATCTCTCTTGCTTGATTGCAAATCAAAAGTAAGATTGAGTGATCCCAAAGTGCATTGCATAGCTTGAGGGCATCTAGTGACACTTGTGCGTGGTTTAGCTGGTGGATTTCCTATTACTCTTGGAGAGTACCGCTCCTAGCCAGCTTGGAGATTGTTGGAGGCGTTGGCAAGAGAAGGTGATTGTTCTTAGCCACATCCAGTTGATTGTAAGAGGTTCTTGTGCTTTCCTCGGCGGAGTGCCAAAAGCAACTCTATTACATTGCGCGTGTCATTGAGTTATCTCACTTGAGAGTGGTGTCTTGCGGTGCCTTGCGGGGCGTGCCTTGAGGGGCAAGTGACTTGAGGGTCACACCGAGGAACTATCTAAGTGTTGGTCGATACAACCGGTGACGTAGCTTGTCGGTGCACAAGTGAACACCGGGTGAACAAAAAATATTGTGTCTCTTGTCTCCCGGTGATTGGTCTTCATATTGTGTTGTTGTCAATATTGATTGATTGTATATCATCTTGGTGATTGGCAACATCTTGACTCCACCGTCGGTATAAGATTCACAATCCTCTCTCTCGCATTTACTTTTACTAGTTATCTTGTGTAGCTCTAGTGTTAGCATTTGCTAGTAGTTGTTAGCTTGCTCACTAGTGTAAGTTTAGTGACATATCCCTTGTGTTAACTAGAGATCTTAATCTACTAGACTTGTAGATAGGAGGCTTGCATCACAACCGTAGGCTAAGCAAAACTCATTTTACGCCGTTTGTTATTCTAACAAGTTTACTTAGTGGTTCTTACTGACGAGCAGTGCTGGATAAGGCGGAGTGTGGGCTCGCAACGTCCGGACGGACGGACGCCCGCATCATATCATTATCATATTTAAAATCATTATCGGTTTGCATTTATAACTGGTTGTGACATCTATTTCCACTAAAAGCCAGCGGTAATGCTTTATCACTATGGGTTTTAAAGCATAATCGGTAGTGATAAGGTCAGCAATATTGGTGGTTTCTGTAGGACGTGCATATTCAATTTTAGGATGAAAATTTTGTAGCGACTAATAAGATTAGATTTTAGAAGTACAAAACTTTAGCTTAAGCCATTTCTCATAGCGTCATGAGAAATAGCTTAAGCTAAAGTTTCTACTAAATGGATATTGAAGACATGTAGGGAGAAAACCTTGGATATTAGTGGGAAATCTACTTAATAACACACCATTTTCCACCACTTTCGAGGATTTGAAATCTACTTAATAAATTAAATTATTTGGCTTGGAATTTGGTATTCCACCACTTTCCAAAGTTCACATATAAGTTTATCTCAAATTCATATGGTGAGAGGTGGAAATTGATTCTACAGATCACTATTATATGTTTCTACTTCGCAACTTATAACACACTCTTCAACTCGCTCCCCTATAGTAGAAATGCAATACATAAGTATCTCTCTCGTATAGCCAACAATAATATACAAATATAAATTATAATCCATGTACAACCATATCTTACTATTACTAATTAGAGGCTCCAATTTAGACATCACGTTAATTCTCACCAGACGCGCTAAGAAAAAAGATAAATTCTAGAAATTCTCACAATAATCAGAAACATCTGGCATTTGATTTGGTAGACTCTAATCATCATCAGTAATAATAGCCTTTAGATCTATTGTAATATATTAAGAAAATTACCCACCACTGTCATTATGAAAAAAACATAAAGTAACCCCCTAATTTTGCATGTAAATTACTCACCTTTGCCATTACAAAATATAATTTAAAGTAACCCCCTATATTTGTATATAAATTACCCACATATGTCATTATGAAAATAATTCAAAATAACCCCCTAAATTTGCATCTAAATTATCCACATTGGCTATTATAAAATATAATCTAAAATAACCCTCTAGCATTGCATCCAAATTAACCAGCTTGGTCATTATGAATGATAATTTAAAATAATCCTCTAACTTTTGTACCTAAATTAACCATGTCTAGGCTCAAAGAAAATTACCCACGTCTACCATTATGAATGATAATTTAAAATACATCCTAATAAATTTATAAATTATCCACCTTTACTATTATGAAAGATAATGCAAAATAATATTCTAAGTTTGCATTTAACATATTCATACATGTCATTGTGAAAGATAATATAAGATATTACCTTTATATTTGTGCACGCCATAGCCACTATAAAGAATAAATAAAAAATATCTAAAATCTACACGTAAATAGTTTTATATATATTGTTACAAAAAGATAAATTAATATTCATAAAGTACGATACATATATATATATATTTCTAAATACTTATATAACCATGAAATAAAAAAATTATAACGCTATGTTCCACTATGTATATCAAATAAACATGTATATATTAGAATAAGTATTTATTTTAACAAGTTATGAAAAATAAAAAATATTCACTTAACAAACCACGTAGCAATAACACTTTATATTAATACTCAATGATAATAAATTTTATAAGTTATTATTTTAAATAAGTGTATACGTCTTTACTAAAACATTATGCCATATCAATGTTATTAATTAAATTTTATGCAGTCTATAATGTATAAATAGTACTACACATATATTCCTACGACATGTTTATAATCCGGATGCAAGTCGTGTTTCAATTTACGTAGAAAACAATACTACTAAAACCTAGACTATTTTTAATTTAAAATAATTCTCTAACTTTTGTATCTAAATTAGCTATGTCTAGGCTCAAAAAAATTACGTCTACCATTATGAATGATAATTTAAAATACCTCCTAATGAATTTATAAATTATCCATCTTTACTATTATGAAAGATAATGCAAAATAATATTCTAGGTTTGCATTTAACATATTCATACATGTCGTTGTGAAAGATAATATAAGGTATTACCTTATATTTGTGTACACCATAGCCATTATAAAGAATAAATAAAAATATCTAAAATCTACAATTAAATAGTATTATATATATTGCTATAAAAAGATAAATCAATATTCATAAAGTATGATACATATATATATAATCATGAAATAAAATAATTATAACGCTATGTTCCACCATGTATATCAAATAAACATGTATATATTAGAATAAGTATTTATTTTAACAAGTTATGAAAAATGAAAAAATGCTCACTTAACAAACCACGTAGCAATAACACTTTATGTTAATACTCCATGATAATAAATTTTATAAGTTATTATGTTAAATAAGTGTATACGTCTTTACTAAAATATTATGCCATATCAATCTTATTAATTAAATTTTATGCACTCTATAATATATAAATAGTACTACACATATATTCATGTGATATAACAAATTCAACAGGTTTAGTGTCGATATGCAAGCCGAGTTTTAATTTATATGGAAAACAATACTACTAGGACCTAGACTCTTTTTAATATAAAAATAATTTTTAAATAAATATAAAGAATACTAGAATTTATAATTAACATGTAAAAAACTTACAACAACTTAATTAAAGTTAAAAGATAAACTTTAGATTCGTGACTAGAAAAGAAAAAGATAAATACTAGAAATTCTAAGTAGAGGTCCCCCATTGAAACTTCATGTTAATCCTCTCAAGACTTGATACAAAATCAAACGATAGATCCTAGAAATTTTCATAAAAATTAGAAACATTTTAGCATCAATTAGGTATAACTTAATCACCGTTGATATTAACAATAGCTACTGGATCTATTCTATTTTCTAAATAATTATCTACCTCCGCTATTGTGTAAAACAATATAAACTAACTTATGACTATAATTTATATTATCCGCATATATCGTTAAGAAACATGATCTAAAGTAGACCTAAATTTAAATTTAGCTAACATCTGCTTATTATCATTGATTACATAACTCAACTTTCATCTTATTATTGGAAAAATTAAATACTCCCTCAAATCTACATCTAAACTATCAACATTTCCGATTACAACAAATTTCTTTAAATAACAAGAGCATTATATATGTTTCTACGTTACCCAACCTCTGTCAATTAATATAGTATGATTTAATTAAAGATAATATAAGCGTCGTGCATGAGCAATAAAATACATATATGTTTCATCACATAAAAACTATTTTCTTAATTAAAAACTCATATACTAATGATACTAACAAAATATTTAAACCATATTAGTAACCATAACATATAATTTATATAGATTGTTACTTTAGATATATTTATGTATTTTAACTAAAATATCTAATATGTTTATATTGATAGTACAACCATAACTGTAAATGTAATTCCTTGATAGGAAAATTCAACCATCTTGAGCAATGTGGGAAACTAAAAGTCGAGCATTATAAGATTTGAATATTAAAATTCTTTAGAGTAAAAGTGAAGCATTATAAGGTTTAAGTATTAAAATTCTCTTGAGGTTAGCACTAAATCTCACTTCAAGCTCTATAACTTATCTTAAACGATATGTTGCAAGTTTTAAATAATGACTTATGCTATTGAAGTACTTAAGAATATACTCTATGACCTAAAATACTAATTTTCAAAAAGTGCAAAAAGGAGAGTTAATGAAAGATACAATAAGGACAACAATTTCAACTTAACTTGAGGAGAGAGAGAATCTGTAGCAGTCAATAAGAATAAAATTCGAAAAAAACAAAAATTTAGATTCATGACTTCAGAATATATATGATGCAACAAGAGCCACCATGATTAATGGTAATGTTTCAAAGTAATTGCATAGTTAAAATATATAGAGGTTTCATGAAAAGAAAGAAAATTCCTTGAAAAATAGTAATTAATAAGTTTATGATAACTAGATGTTATGATTACTAGATGTAGACTACAAAGTATCTATTTTGTCTATTATATTAGAAAATAAACAAAGAAAAGCTTACGATTTAGTAAAAGTAATTTTTTATCAGTTAGATGTACTCTCTCCGTTCCAAAGTAGTAAACAGTACATAATACATATATCTCCTAAAATTCTAACCCGTGCGAGAGCACGGGTTGATGGACTAGTTAGCTTAATTAACATGTGTCTAAATTATAGTTATTAAAATGAATTCAATGACAAGCATCCAAACAGAGCCATAGAGTAATTGACAAACTTATCACAACCGAAGTGATATTACAGAGTATACGTATACATATTGTGTTAGAAATATAAACAAAGATAGAGCAAGTAAAAATAAGTGATTTTTATTTGTCGTAGGTATTAAACATGAATTTCTACTAGTCATGTGACATGTCTCCTAAGGTTCTAACTCACACCGGCTGATTGACTAATTACAAATAATTGCATTGGTCGTGGTCTCATGGAAGAAGAGAAAAAAAAAATTACACATACTACATCAGATGCACGATTGCATTGTGCCGTACGTTATAAAGAAACTCCTCGACGTTTCCTCCCTGACAAGAGAACATGCTGACGCATACCCTGATCACAATTTGGAACAAAGTGACCAAAACAAGTGTGAGGGGGTATCCTTGATTGCCATATAATCATAATGAACTCCCCTTTTGGCCTAGCAGTAGGATCTACCATAAGTTCTCGAATTGTCACCTTTGGTAGTTCCTTCTTCACTGAGTCATCATGGGCTTTTGTACTCCACGCCAAGTGAAATGGAGCACCAGGGGTTAACTCTAGGTCTGCCATGTCTACATGATGACCCCGTTCAGCAAGTGCTTTAGGATACGCGCCAAAAACGGACATGTTTCTCTCAGTTATTCTCCTAGTCTTGTTTAGCATGCAAAGCCAGAAACGTATGTCGAGATTCGTTCTCAAGGCTTCTCCAAGCACATTTGCTGTGACAAGTGACCATCCCAGTTGCAACTCCTTGGATAATTCGTCCCCGATTCTTAACAATTGAGGATGTTCCATGGGGTTTGTGCTTCCGAATGCGAGTATCTTAAAGAGGTACCTGAACTCCTCATATGGCAGGGTATTGAGAAAAATTGGCTTGACAGTTGCATTTTTTTCGATTTTATGCTTGCTGATGATCACCACCTTGCTTCCTTTCTTCATATTTGTCACAGACGTATAAAATTTTACCCAGTCCTCCTCATCCACTACTCCTGAATCAAACTCAACAACTATCAAGATCTTGCCCTTTGCTAGCCTTTCATGTTCTTCTTCTACTCTAAAAAGATCACCTTCATTCAAGTGTAAAATCAAAGAGAAGTGCGAAGTAACTCTCTTGTCATTGCATACATGAGCGACCAGAGTTCTTTTTCCTACCGAAAGATCGCCGATCACCGAAAGAACCGGTGGCGGTGAACCAGCTGAACTGTTCTGGTGCAACAAGAAGTTGAGGAGCCTTTGCTTTTCAGCATGACGCCCAAACATGAAATTGTCGATGTAAAGATGTGCATCGTATGGTCGACGCGACAAGCGTTCACAGCCACTCAAAAGTACAACAAATTCTGCCATGTGAGCAACGGCAGTTTCTAGTCTGTCCAGTGTTTCATCCAACGACTGATCAAGGTCAACGGCCTTGGCCTTCCTTGCAAAAGTAATTGCACGACAACGTTTGGGAGGACTTTGAAAAGACAAGGCAGATGTGTTGCTAACCTCCTCCATCAAAGGATTAGGCCTTCCACAGCTGAAGCTGTCTAGCAGGCGGTAGCCTCGGTACATGGCGTCTGCGAGCACCTGCAGCTGTTCCACCATCCCTGAGTTGGTGATGTGCCGCCCGTCCGCCTCCTCGATGACTGTCCGAACCCTCGGGAGAAGATGCTGCAGTCTCCCCACTTTTGCTCCTCTGAGGCTGCGTTGTTGGAGTACTTGCTCCTCAGGAAGGAGATGAACTGGCTCACGACCTCACCAATCACTGCAGAGATGGCAGTCTCCATCTTGAGAGGAGGAAAAAAAATCACCTGCTGTGTGAGGAGCGGAAGGAGATAGGAGAGCAGGTAAGAAATAGCTTTGTTGGTATTGACTGATCAAATTGGGTCACCATACGTCTCGTCTCCATCTTGGAATGATCATTTTTTTTTCAAAGATTTTGACTTCACCGCACCAGAGGAGACGGGAGAGGACCTTCCCTTGGTCTCTAGACTCTTAATGGTAATAATGTTCATTGTTCATTCACACACAAGGCGCGCACGTTTTTTATGAAGGATGCCTGCCCTCAATGACTTTGTATGCGGTGGAAAACTTAGTGATTGATTCGGAATTTTTTACGATGCTTCCACGACTGTCTACTGCTGTTGAGAGCAATTGATGCAGGCTTTTAAAGGTGATCATTTTTTATGAACTAGCCCAAACATGAGACGAAACTAAATTTGGGCAAGTACGGAACACAATTAGCAGATGAGAGTGTGTCCCTAACAAGTGACCTCTTGTGTCCTTTGGGGTGGGGGGAATTTTCCTTCTGCCCCTGATAGGAACAAAAATTACAAGGCCATCACATATGTTGGGGGCCTTTCCCCCAAGCATGGCACTGCAGCTTGTCCGCGGTGGGAATCTGTTGGATGGGCAGTCAGTTGGCTGCTGGACCTGGGACGAGACCTCTTTTGCCTTCTCGCTAAAGTCTGGATGCCTTCAACTGAAAGACATCTGGATTACCAATAACCACATCCGCGGATTACCAATAACCACGTGCTGGTTTACAGTAATGCAATAGTGGATCATGTTCTCGAGTTTATCAGATCTCAAGGCATTCTACACTTATCCATAAGGCAGGAACAGTTACCCGACACCACCATGCTCTCAGTATCTCAGTAAATGTTGTTGTCGAACACCCAGGGCTCATGTTGGAACAGCTCGCGGCCGTTCATCTGCACCGCTCCTGAAGCGATATCAGCAGCTCGCTTCTGAGCTGCTTCAGCTTTCCTTGCAGCTTCCTCTGCATCCTGCTGGTCAGGAACACCAACAAAACATCAGATAAATGCCTCCTCTAACAGACGGTACAACATTTCCTCAGTCGGACAAAAAGGTTTTAAACACCAGAGATTAATCCTGATATACTACATCAGAGCATCGACTAACTAAAAAAGAATGCTTCAAAATCACTATGTAATTAATTATGCTGCTTGGAACAAACAAATTACGTCAAAAGAGAACGAACGGACTTTCAGTAGCATCCGGTCTTAGTAAAGCATGGAATCTTCCCTAGCTCGCACCTGATACATGACAGAATAACAGCCACCAAGGGCGTAGTGGAATCTGTAGAGTACAGTATCGACACGTGGGTGTGGACTGTGGAAAAAGTGAGCCGATGGAAGAAATAGACGCCTATAGATGGATAGAGACATTAAAAAGGATCTCCACAGTCCAGTGCAACCAAGTCAGCTCATTCGACTTTGCACAATCACAAGGCAAGTTCAACCGACTAAGATTCCTAGGAGGTCGGCGACTAGTGGTGATACATGTTGAAGAAAGCTGCTGCCAGTCCAATCAAGACAAATTTGGAAGGCGCAAAAACAAAACAAATGCAAGTTCTTCGCAGGGGTGGCATTGCCAAACAAAATCCTAACCAGCAGACATCGTAAGAGGCAGTTGGTCTCTTGACCCACCCACTACGCAAGCTTTGCTATGCCAGCCAGGAAACTGAAAGCATATCCTCCATTCATGCTACATTTTTGTTTATCCAAAGAGGTTCTCTGCAACTTGCTTACTTGGACTGGGATGCAAAAATGCAAAGTGTTAACTCTATCCTCCAATGGATAAAGTTTCCATAGCGGATGGTGGGATACAAACAGCAATTTATCCCTAAAGGAAAAGGAAAGATTTAAGGGCGGAGACCATTTATACATGCTAGAATCTGGGAAAGAGAAAAAACAGTAAAGTCTTCAAATTGAGGAGAGTTTCTCATGGTAGACAACAGATCATTAACTAACACCAGCCTTCTCAAATGAGTTACAGAAGACGATGACGATTTGAGTTCTCTTTGATTATATCACATCAGAAAGCTCATAAATTTAGATGCATTCTGCAAGACAAAGGTTTCCATGTGACACGATGAAAAACGAGGAAAAAACAGGAAGAGGAATGTCTAGCAAGAATCAAGAAACAAAGACCTATAATGTCAATACAACTTTGTCATATATGCACCCTACAAGTTTGCTTGACAGGTCCATACATGGAAGAGGGTGAATTGGAGATCATCACAAATCATATATGTAAAAAGATATTTGTTCACTGAATCACTCTAATAGAGACAATTTAATTTAACTCATATTTTGAGGGGTGCCTCAATACAATTTCATATCAGTATAGAACTAAGAGTCCCAGTGCACGTAGCTCCCACTTGCGCAGGGTCAGGGGAAGGGTCCGACCACTTGGGTCTTTTGTACGCAGCCTTTCCCTGAATTTCTGCAAGAGGCTGTTTCCAGGACTTGAACCCATGACCTCATGGTCACAAGGCAGCAGCTTTACCACTGCGCCAAGGCTCCCCTTCAGTATAGAACCAATAGTACCAGTAAAAATCTCTATGTCTTATCAAGTACTCCCTCCATCCCAAATTATAAGACGTTTGACTTTTTTGACATCAAGTTTGACCACTCGTCTTATTCAAAAATTTGTGCAAAATATCAATTCTTTTATTGTGGCTTGGTATATTAATAAAAGTTCCTCAAGAATGACTTAAATTTGACTATGTTTGTATAAATTTTTTGAATAAGACGAGTGGTCAAACTTGGGATAAAAAAAGTCAAAAGTCTTATAATTTGGGATGGAGGAAGTAATAGTATTTCACTTCACTCCAATGCACTTGGAATAGCAGAATAAAAATAAGCATATCCAGCTTATCATAATGCAACAATAACTGAACTCTTGATACACACCACAGCACTCTCTCTCTGGATTTGATTGCTTTCGTAAAGCTACATAAGATTTGCAGAAACATCCCACAGAAAAAGAAAAGAAAAACAAAGATGAAAGAGAACGTGTTAATAGTGGCAACAAATAACACTGTGTCATGGAGGTTGTAATTTCCTAGATACTTGATAATCACGCAGAGAAATGTCACGGCTCAAGCAGTGAACTGCCAGATGACAACATAACCTCAGGGTATGACAGTAACAAAATTCTCCCTACACTTAGCATGGACATCAATAGCCAGAGCCAGAAAAGACGATAAGAACTGCATACAGGAATATACAGGATTCACAAAATGTGTGCTTCAAGTATAAATAGCAGTGCATGAATTTGGCAAGCCCATTTGGTACTTGAGCAATAAGAATGTGAATTGTGAAGATCAAGATACGGATGAAACAATAAAACCTACCCAGTCCTGGTAAGGTTACTGATAAAACAGTAACACTGCCTCACTTAAAGATGACCACATAGTTTAGAACACATGATCAAAACAAGAATAGATTAATTAATCAGAAACTGCAATTATTCAATAACTGAAAAAAACAACCAGCTCAAACTAGGGGGAGCAATTTAGATACTTGCGTTTATTTGTTACAAATACGATATAGCCATATAGGCTTCCCGTTTCAATTAAGAGCTGCCCTTTCTATCTATACTTGTATTCATATCGTAAGAAATAAAAGTACAAATTACTCTTTGTATTCACAAGATTTCACGATTCTTTAGGCAATCCAAATGGCTAAATGAAATGGAATGACTTCTCGTACTTCTATAATGACGAACTGTCAGTTAATATCTAAGTAAATTCCCTGGTGTCGTAAAGGTGTCGCATCTTTGCCACGGGAATGAAGCTTAATCCACCGAATCAAAATCACCTCTACATGTTCAGCTTAGTAATCGGGAAATCCCTAGAGATCGCAAACCTAATTCAGCTACTGGCCCGACGGACAGGAAACTAGATCGAACCCTAAAAATTGATGGTAAAAGATGTAGGCGAAGTTTTATTTGGGGGTAAGGAAGGAAGGACCTTGCGCTGCTTCCAGGAGAGGAACTGCGCTGCGGAGATGGGCTGCGCCCTCGCCGTGGTCGCGGGCTCGCCGGCGGCGTGCTGCGGCGGGGGAGTACCCTCGGCTTCCGCTCCCATCGCGAGAACGTGCGAATCTCTGGGGGGAAGAAGTTGTGACGACTGGAATACGGAGAAAAGAAACTGCCTACGGAACGGAACGGATCGGGCGCCACAGATCAAATCAAACCGGAACCCGTTCTGTTGAGTTGTTCTCTCCAAGGAAATGGTAAAAAGGCAAACGCCGCAACGGTTTTGGTTTCCCACGTGGCCACGTGTATGGTTTCACACATAATTTTGATTGTGCCATCGAATTTTGGCAATTGGCATGCACTTGCTTATTTGATCCCATAATTCCACATTCATACATGGCATCCATGGCCAAGCCCAAAGCTAGGTATGTTTAAATAGCAAGTTATAGCATTCAGTGAGGAGCTCTGCTCAATCGCTATATCCTCCTGTTTAATGGAGTACAATACTATTATAGTTGCATAAACAAAGTCAAAATCTGAAAGATAGAATAAAAATATGAATTCGTTGTTAGTTAGCTGACAGCTTGAATAGGAGATATCAAACATGGTTGTTGAATAGCATCAATGTATACGATGTCTTGGTGATGTTTTTCTTCTGGTCACAATGACTGCGAACAGTTGCAAGATAATGTCATTCGGCAGATCGACGCACATGGATTGTGATTTGGGCCTTGTTTAGTTCCCCAATTCTCCCTAAATTTCACTATGCAAAAAGAAGATTCCCCGTCACATCAAAATGTCGGCAAATGCATGGAGTACTAAATGTTGATGAAATTAAAAACTAATTGCACAGTTTTGTTGTACTTTGCGAGACGAACATTTTAAGCCTAGTTAGTCAAAATTTAAATAATTTTTACCAAATACAAACGAAATGCTACAGGAATTCTGATACAGTGTTTTCCTTCCCTATTCGCCGAACTAAACGAGGCCTAGGTGTGTTAGCAATTATCATATACGATAGGACAAGGATAGCACGATATGACAAGGATAGCAACAGCAAGGCATAGGATACTAGTAGGCTCCTAGTATGCATGGGTACTCCTCGAAACGGTATGCATGGGTACTCGAAACAATGGGGTGACTGAGAGATCACTACTCACGATGGTTGCTAGGTATCAGGTTGTGCGCCTAAATGCCTACCAAAGTGGCGGCTGATGTAAAGGAATCGCTAGACGACAACACATGTGACGAGTATGTAGCAAGAAGGATGTGGTCATCTATTGGAAAGTAAAAGAAAACATAAAGAAAAAGAGGAAATCAAGGGGAGGGAGAGAAAAAATCCTACGAATAGTCGACTATAAGAGGTTCTTGTCATGCCGAGTAGATGAGGATCTTTTTACACTTTTTAGTTATAGATAGATAGAGCGTTCGGCTGCAGTGGCAGTGGCTGTACCGTGAGGTTGTTTCGTTACAAGCCATAGCTTGCCCTGCCCCATGTGCGGCGGCGCCGCGGATTGGCATCCAAAACCACTCCACAATTTATGGCGAGTTTTTACTCTATCTTTTTCTGTGGCTGTAGCACCCTCCATCTTTGTGGCGTGCTGCTAACACTTTTTAGTTATAGATAGAGTGTTCGGTGCAGCGACAGTGACTAAAGTACTATGAGGTTGTTTCGTTGCCAGTTATAGCCTACCATGCTCCATGTGCAACAGTGCCACGGATCGGCGTCCGAAACCACCGCCACACTTTGCAGGAGTTTCTACTCTATCTTTTTTGTGTCCGCCTCAGCTTCCTAACCAACCAAACAACAACTTTCAAATTATGGATTGTCGCCAGTTGTGGCATGATAGTCGACGGCGTGTAACCAAACAGTCCTGCAGCTGAACAGCCTAAGGTCAGAGGCCAGTCTCAATGGAGAGTTTCGTTACATTGTTTCCAAGACTACCATGTTATTTGAAATGAAACTTGGATGAAACACCCACTCCCAATGAAGAGTTTCATTATATGGTTTCATAAGCATTTAATTAAAGACTCATGGAGAGTTGGTAATCGTGCCAAGAGAGTTTCATTTCTCTCTTTTTAAATACACTACCATGTCATCAAAAATATCTATGTGACAACCTATTTAATGCAAATAAAACTAAGTAAAATTTTCATTGAAACTAGCCTAAGAGACAGTGAAGAGATTAAACCTGATAATAATGGGAACAAATTAACACGGCAAAGCAAACCAGAAAACCTCGCCGCCGTATCCCGTGCGCTGTCGACCGTTGGCCTCTCGGCATCTGGCCTCCATAAAGGCATCTGCCGGGCCGCGTGCTTTGACCACTCCACTCCCCGCGTCCCACCAACCAGTCCATTCCCACACCGGCCCGCCGCCCGCCCACCCCACTTCGCTCCTCCCACTCGAACGGTCGAGCCATCATGGCCCTCGCCTCCCGTGCCGCCGCCGCCGCCGTGGCGTGCGTCCTCCTGGCGCTCGCCGCCTCCGCCGCGGGGGCGGGCTCCCACTCCCCTGCCCCGGCGCCCGCGGTGGACTGCGTCTCCCAGGCCACCATCCTCATCGACTGCCTCGACTACGTGCAGCAGGGGAGCACCACACGCCGGCCGTCCGCTGCCTGCTGCGGCGAGGTCAAGACCGCCGTGGCCAACCCCACCATCGTGGGCTGCCTCTGCTCCCTCGCCGGCAAGAACCTGGGCTTTCCCATCGACATGAAGCGCGTGCTGGCGCTCCCCGGCGCGTGCGGCGCGTCCAACGCCGCCTTCAGCAAGTGCAACAGTGAGCACCGCCCGAGCCTTTCCTCCTCCCTGCGTCTCCTAGTGCTTGTTTCTTCCTTAAATTTCGTCATATCTCATCATGTGTACAAGAAACTTAGTACTATGCCATCTCCACCAAAATTTCCCCTTCCCCC
Source organism: Saccharum hybrid cultivar R570 (assembly GCA_038087645.1). Classification (NCBI taxonomy): domain Eukaryota; kingdom Viridiplantae; phylum Streptophyta; class Magnoliopsida; order Poales; family Poaceae; genus Saccharum; species Saccharum hybrid cultivar. The sequence continues at coordinate 123,570 of JAQSUU010000077.1, read as the reverse complement.
CTCGAGAATCCATGCCTAGATTATGGATTTCTTTTCTTGGGATTTTACCTTTCCTTTGATTTCTCTTATAGGGATATTACACTAGTAGAGATAAAGGTATTTTTTTATTACGTTGGTTTGGTTATCCTCTGCTACTCTAAGCAATTTTGATATGATCTAACAGTTACATTCTTTTGCTTTTACTTGCAGTTTCCGCGCTTTCCCCAACCGAAGGTAACTCTACTCCTCTTATCTATCTGTTTCGCTATTTTTTTTACGTCCATCTAATCTGTGTAACGACATGCGCCTTTATTATACCATGGATGAAGTGTAGGATTGTAGGATCAATTGGCACATATTAGTACTTAGATTATGCTCTATGAATTTTGTTGTGTTTGGCTTGTTTAGATCTTCAAGTATGAACAGAACAGATATACTAGTATAGTAGTATATTGGTACTGTAACTTCAACAGGAAAAAATAGGATCTGGATTTTTAGCTGTCGTTTTTTCAAGAATAGAGATTTTTTTAATGGGAAGAAAAAATAATTTTAGCTGTCACATAGTACAGTACAGACATATCAAATGCCAACAAAAATGAGTTGTCTTTCTACTAGAAGAAGCTGAGCTGTGATACGCTCAAATCATCTTCGCATGCATGTGTGGTGTTCCGCTCCTTTGGCATAAATATGGGTCGGCAACAGTGTTCTTTGTCCGCAAACAATTCTCAGCTTTTCTTTTTTTTTTCCCGATCGCCTTTGTATCTCTGCGAGTGAGGCCTCTGGTAGTTTCTCCCCCAAACTTATGCTCTACCACGTTCCACACATGCATGGAGTATTAAATATAGACTAAAAAAACTAATTGCACAAAATGCGTGTATTTTGCGAGACGAATTTTAAGCCTAATTAGTTCAGGATTAAACAATGTCGTGCTACAGTAAACATGTGTTAATGATGAATTAATTAGTCTTAATAAATTTATCTCACAGTTTGCAGCGCGAGTTCTGTGATTAGTTTTTTTTATTAGTATCCGTACATCCATTCTAACATCTCATAAAACATCCGATACGACACCCTGAAACTTTACTCGTAGAACTAAACAAGGCCTGATTGGATCGCATGTGCACTACAAAACGATTTAGACAGAAGCACACGGGTGACAAGAAACTTTTACGGCTCAATGTACCCCATGCCACCAAAAAGTCGAACGATTGGGTAAAAACGTTGTGGTTGTAGCATTCCGTTAACTTGTCTGTTAGCGAACGGTTCAGTTCTTGAACCATCGTCTGATTCAGTTAAGCTGTTGAAAGCACACCGTAAGCTAGTACATTGTTAGGCCGAATGTGTGTGAGGTGACTCTGCAGCTCATCTGAATCTCGTCTGAAGATGCAGGCAATCCTTTCTATTACTTTAGCAGAGTAGTGACTGATGGTATTGTTAGTAGTATATTCTTAGGTTAGCATTCCAACCTGGAACATTTCCTTGTTCACTGGGTCGTTGATGGCCGTGCAAAAGAACCATTACTTAATTCCTGGAGATCTGCACAGTTGTCACGGGCACAGTCTGACTGGCAAGTCACGGGAGTACTCGGGCTTCAATCAAAGTAGATGCAGCCCGTTGTCAAAAAAAAAAAAGTATAGATGCAGCCAGCATTTCTCTTAATGCCCGTGGAATATGTTGACTAGATCTGTGGCCAAACTGGAGTTGAAGAACCATCCTGAAGCGAAGGCAACCACGGGACTGAATGGCCCATCGCCCCATCCTGCGAGGGCTTACTAGATGTTTTGGTTCAGTTACATGCAATATGTGGTGCTTCCTCCTTCCAGTAGTTTCTTCCTTGGATGCTAGTCCAGTTGGTCAGCACTCCGGCGGCACTCCCTCAGGTCGCAGGTTCGACTCCCGGTGGGAGCGAATTTCGACTGAGGGTTAAAAAATCCCCCTTGCTGGTCCCGTGTGCCAAAGCGCTAGTGTGGGCGGCCCGTTTCCGGCCTGTGGTAACGGACACTGGTAACGGGATACTGTGCGGTAACGGGATATTGTGTGTCCCGGCCCCAGGAGTCCCGGCCCAGGTTACGGGCCCCACGGTGAACCGCCCCTAGCGTCAGGGCGGGGCCAGGGTTCGGGGGGTTTCTCGGTCGGGGTACTGAGACTTCTACCTTAGTACAACACCGTAGGGGCGGTCTTTCCCCTACCGGCCGAGTTTTTTTTCCTTGTCTCTGTGTGAACACTTGTTGGCGAGCCTAGGAAACTGACAACCCTCGTGGTTTCCCACCATACTATTCCTTTAGCTCTGAAGCAGGGATATGATAGTAGTGGTGTTCAGTAAGCTTGTGTGAAACTACGGGTAAAAAATGGCTGCAGGATGTCTAATGAAACTGCTATTGTTCCTAGGTTATCTGACGAGAAATATATGTATGGATTGAACTGCAAAACTGTTGGTTCTGACCACCCGTTGTTATTTCCCATTGCAGCACCTGCACCATCCACAGGCGGGGGATCATCGAGTGGCGGGGCGGCTGCATCACCACCGAAGGCCGCTGCGGCCAGTTCTCCAATGACGGCGACCGCTCTGGTGGCTGCCGTGGCGGCTCCGCTGCTCGCCTACTGCTACCTCTTCTGAGAGGATCTCTACTGCCTCGCGTGCTATGCCGTCCAGGCTGTGGCTGAGTGATGACTATGTATGACGATTAATTTACCTTGTGGAGCTGCTGCGCGTTAGTTCAGCTACCCTGTTCTTGAGATAATGTTGTTGATTCAGGTGGTGTTCTGTATTCAGCTGACTCCCCGTGCTTCCATTCATCCGGTTATCGGTTTTCAGTCTGCGATTCGCCGTCTGCCAATGAGCATCTGGCGTATTTGCGTTCGCGGCTTCGCGCTTTTGCCCTGGCCGGCGCGGCCGTACATGTTTTGGTGGTCACGCTGGAAGACGGCTGCTGGCAGCGAAGCGGCGAAATCGGATGGAACTTATTATTGGGGCCATACGCTTGTTAAAATTAGTGGACGAATAATTAGCGGGCCAGAGCCAGACGCGGCAGGGTTTGTGCGAGGGGGGAAAAATGCGGCTTGGAGTAGTTTGACGAAGATGGAAAATCTAGTCTAGACAGAAATCCGTACAAAATCGCAGGCCGAAATCTACCTGTGGGCCTGATGTGCTCGCAGCGATCGTAGCACTTGTTTCATTCAGCAGCCCCGCACTGCAATGGAAAAGCGGAGAAAAACTGCCCATGTATTCTACGCCGACCGATACGCCGGTTCCCGTATTTTATACGGTAATTACAGCCAGCGTCCCCTTTTTCACAACAGCTGCCAAACTTGTTATTGCAAGAGGACTCAAATATACTGCGCCAGCACATGTGAGCTGCCTTCAATTTGCAAGGTGGTAGTACTAGCGTTTGCGTTGAAGGTGTGCGCTCGCCGCTCGGCAGCACGTCTGCACATGCACAGCACTAGCCAGTAGCGTCATGTGGGCCGTGGTCCATGAAATGGATAGCACAGCCCAGGAAAGCATCTCCGTAGCTGCATCAAGTTTGACCGTTTCTTTCATTTGTTTTTTCTTTTCTCTTTGCAATTTTATACTTTTGTTTTTTTTCCTACGTTGTGACGATTAAAAGAATAGTATTCCCTAACATAATTGTTTCATAGTGTGGTCTACCTGTCTATAGTACATTGGTGCTATGTATTTATCTACCATGTATTTATCCTTTGTATCAAGCTAGAATATACGAAGCGGTTTTCATTCGTTGGTGTTCCCGATTTAGGCCGGACCATGTTCGTTTCGCTGAAATTTGGTGTAGGCTACTGCTTATGCTGAAATGGTGTGAGAGAAAAACATTGTTCGTTCGCTGAAAGTACTGTTAAAGCAGTGTTGAAGAATATGATGCTAAATTATCGGTTTTCGACCATTTTATCAACGTGTTCTAGATTGTTACGTTTTTCATTTTCATTTGTTTTCTCCTCGACGGACTTTCTGGATTCTGTTTCCGAATAAAAATATAAAATCAAAAATGGTTAGAGTTTTTTTATGACCGTTTTCACCACTACTTTTCCAGCGTAATGACGGGTGGATAGCATAGGCCCGCCCTAGCTTCTCTCCAACATCTTGGTCCTGTGCGTGCAGCAAATGGGTCGGCCGGCTTAGGCCCTGTTTAGTTTCCACTAAAAATTTTTCACCTCGTCACATCGAATGTTTAGACATATACATGGAGCATTAAATGTAGATTAAAAAAACTAATTGCACAATTTAGATGGAAACCACGAGATGAATCTTTTAAGCCTAATTAGTCCATGATTAACCATAATTGCTACAGTATACGCATGTGCTAATGACGAATTAATTAGACTTAATAAATTCGTTTCACGGTTTTCAGGTGAGTTATGTAATTAGTTTTTTTTATTAGTATCCGAACACCCTTTCCGACATCCCATGAAACATCCGATGTGATACCTAAAAATTTTTCACCCTCGAACTAAACAAGGCCTTATGCAGGTGGGTGTCTTTCTGTCTGATTGACCGGATTAGTACAACTGCATGGGATATGCTTCCTCCATCCTAAGGTAAATATTGTTTAAAGGTTTTTATCTTTTTTTTCTAGAGGATATCTCTTGGATTTTAGCACATATCGTGATTAGTTTCTACTACATTAGAAGACAATGGTTCATTTTTTTCTACAATGTTATTTCAAAGATAAATTTAAACCTTTAAATGCTATTTATTTAAAATCGTGCCTTTTGGGACATGCTAAAGGAGGTTTCCTTGCATCTAAGTTAGTTGTTTGTCCTCCTTTTGGTTTTAATAGTGTTGAGCCGGCTGTGTTGATATCTCAATTCAGCAGCTTGTTGCGGTCTTTGTTGGTTTTCTTAGTTGTTACCTCTTAGTTTATTTCTTTAGGAGTCATGTTTCTTTGTTGTATTTCTATTGTATTACTCGGTCTAGATTCATCTCTTTTTTAATATAATTGGCAGCTCTCCTGCCTGGTTTGTTAAAAAAAAAGATTGATGGAGGGAGTACGGTGCAAAGAAAAGTATCCTCACCCTCACCAATAGTTACAGCTTCCTTGATCTTTTCTTTTACTAAAACACCAGGATTGGTATAGTAAATCCTATGACAGTTCGGATAATAGAAGAGAGAAAAAAGGGTTGCTGATGCTTGACAGTCGACGGGACAGGTTAGGGCCACCTACTCGTTACGTGCACACGATCAGGTGGGCAGTTGAGCTGGACCCCGTCCATGGACGGCGGAATGCTGCGTGTGGCGCTGCACCACCAGTCAGCAAGAAGTAACACGTATATGCTCGGCAAAAGATTTGCAGTTTTTCTAAGCCTCTGTTATCCATAAACAGAGAGTCTCTATCATGACTCGTCAAGCTGCGCGTTAGGCTGTCTGCACTGCCATCCGATGCCCCGTCCGGTATACCGGATAGCGGAAGAAAAACACCGTACCGGGCTCCCTGTAAAAGCTGCGCTAAAAAAAGAGAAGGCTTCCGGTCCGCTATTTCTAGCGTGTGTAGTGAGCTCCAGTAAAGGACAGTGCAGGCCCACGAGAGAGCGAACAGAACATGCGCGGGAGAGACAGAGGAGAGAGGGGAGAGCTGCAGCGGTGGGCCTCACGTTTTCAACTACCTAAAAAATGCTATAACTCACAAACAAAAAAAACCAAATTAAATTCCGATTGCATCATTAAATTCTTCAAAACAAGATCTCACATGGATATATTTAGATAAAGTGATAAGTGGGCCCCACAATGACTAGGATGGATAGATGATGATATAGAGGATGGATGATTGCGGAAGAATTAGGTATAGATAAAAGAATCTTGATGACTAAGATGTATAGAGGATGAATATAGAGGTGTAAGGGCGGATAGTCTTCCTCCGTGGGCGAACCGACCGGCTGTGGTCAAGCCGACCAAAATTAAATTAACTCTAGTTTAGAGCCGGGCAGAGCAGCAGGGTCGCGTCCGCCGTCCGCCGCGACGACGACGGCGATGGCGACGCGGATTGATTTTGCCGCACGTACCGGACAAACCGTCGGTTAATCAGGGACCCGCCACGTAAACACCCGTGGGGCCCCGCCGCTCCTTTCAGGACCACCTGGATGGCATTGCCCATGGGCCATGGCTGAATGGCTCGCTGCCGCCGCACCTGCACCGGGCACGTCGCATGCATGTGTGCCTTGCCGACGACCTGACGGCGCCAGGTACGTGCGACGGTTACGTTGCATCCGACTGCGACGTCCACGAGAGACAGGGGGAGAGAGAGGACACAGGAGCGTCCGGAAGCTTTGCTGAATCGCTGCCCGCGACCGCGGACTGCGGCATGTGCCGACACACACACATGTAGCCTTGTAGTTGTAGGAGGGCAAGGTATGTAACGCGCTGCGGCCGCTGGCTGCTGCCGCCAACGCGAGTACGTAGCGCATGGCAGTGCTGCCCTTGTCTTTCCGCCATGTAATAAGCAGCCGGCTACCGTCGGTTACATGGTAGCATATATACGGTGCTTTAAGATACGTTTTACCAGCATTGCGGCGGTATCTAATTTAGATGGGGATTTAATTGTTCATTCCGATTATTTTAAATGGCTATTATCGACCAAATATTTTAAAAGCATATGGTACCATATACAACTTCAAATAAACTCACTATCAAAACATTTAAATTAAGATTTATAACGATGCTAATTTGATACTGACGTTTTTTTTGCCATAATAAAAAGTTAAAAGAGGGTAAACCTGCGGTAAAGCTAAAGAGATGTATACGTGACTTGTTTGAGACATCTAGCGAGTTTGATTCAGTTTCTGATCGACAAACTCAGCAATTCCTCTGTTTCATCTGACTGAGGGCCACCAAGCAGCCGTAGAATGATCTGAGGTCTATCAAACAACCACTTCTGAGCTCTCGTATATTATGCGAATGGTCTCTGGAGAACTCAACGGTCGAGCCAAAGCGGAGGAGAGAGGCCGGCGTGGACGCGCGGCACCGGGATCCGACTGACGCCAAGGCGGGTGTCGTGTCGGGGAGACGGGGGAGGGCAGCTCAGACCGCAGAGGGAGGGAGGGCGCGTGGACGTGCACCGCGCCAGCTGCTGTAACGAACCCATGCACGCAGACGGGGGACCCCCACCGCCCCACGTGAGAACAGCAGCGCGCGCGGCCGGCGGGCCGCGGGGGCCTGTGTCTCTGTGAGATGAAAACGGATAGGCCACGGACACTGATATCGGATTCGAATACAGATAATATAAAAAAATATTGGATATAATATGATTAGATATCGACATTATAAATATATGATTTAAATATTCGGATACGAATACGGTATCAGATGTTAAATATCCGGACTCGGATACGGACAGATTAAAATCTCTCTAAACGGATTCGGTCTCGAATACGGTCGGAAAATATCCGTACCGTTTTCACGTGTGAGGCACAGCGGTGTGCGGTGACACTGACACGTCCCGACGCCGACGGCAACGCGAAGCGACTTGCCATCGGCAGCCACGTCTGTCAAAAAAAAAACCGGCAGCCACGTCGGCTGGCCCCCACACGTCAACGTCAGACCGGACGGCGCCTATATATTGGCCAGAGCAGAGGACCCTTCCTCTGCAACGCTGATCCTCGCTGTCTCATCCTCTGCTCGCAAGTCGCAGCTCAACACAACACATAGATCGCCGCGCGCGGGCACGGCAGCTCCGGGAGACCCAACCTCGCCTCGCCTCGCCCATCACTTCTCCTCGCTCGAATCAAATCGAACGAAGCCGCCACGAACATTTGGGCCGCAGCTTCAGACGGTACTGGTACTACTACTATGGCGCACGACTTGTGCGATGACTTGGAGCTCGTCGCCGACTGCGGCTACGACGACTACTTGGACGACTTCCATTTCCATGACGGCTTCCCCTCCCCTACTACCCCCAGCGCCAGCGGTGGTGCGTCCGGCCTGCAGGTAACGCCTGTAGACTGTAGCACGATCACCTCTGTTTCGTTATGGTTCGTGTCAAGTTTACCTTACCAACTAGTTCGGTTGTATTTAAGTTCCAACTTTTGTGGCATGATAGTGGACATCGTAGCCTATGTTAGAAAACAAACATGTTTTCTCCATCACTTATTTTGATAGTAAGTAGTGATGAAAAATCATAATATTTTTTTTCTAATATAAGATATGTCATATCCGCTATCACCTCTCAAAATCTGAACTTAGAATCCATCTTTCATGAGGAGAAACCAAAAAAAAAAGAGTCAAATGGAAGTATTATAAAGGGTACATAGGACAAACTAAAACAGGGGAGGAGGCTGAATTAAATAGAAATTCAGTTTAGGGGTTTATCTAGACAACCCAATAGGTTGGTGGCATTTTTTTCCCCTTTATCTACAAAAGAAAGTTCAGTTCTTCCCCTTGAAAAAAAGAAGTTTAGTTCTACTAATTTATTGACTCGTGGGTAATGAGAATTAGATACTTGGATTTGTCCTCATAGATCAGGTCTATTGGATTGACTCGAGTACACAAAATCAGATGGGTCAAGGTATTACTTGTTACACAATAGTACTAGACTATACTATAAGGTGGACAAGTCAGTGGTTATAAGGTGGACAAGTCGGTGCTAAATACAGAAGACTCATTGACTGAGATAAGGTGCTGTCTTCCAGACAATTTAATTGAAAAACTAACGTTCCACCTACATGAATGTTCTAAAATTGCCCATTCAGTCCCATGTGATGGAATTTTACTCAAATCTTTCGAATTTTCACTACAATCTGTAGTTGTGGTTCATTATTCATTATAATTTATATGGGCGTATTTCTCAAGTGCAATTTGTCTTCCACAACGCACAATGAACATAGAAGCCAGCAATGACATAAGTCTTGTTTGCTCTAGGACCTATGGGTTATGATAAAAAAAAATCGTATCTAAACAAGTATATAAATATTTTTTCTACAGCAGCATGAGCAGATGGGTGATGCTTCAGCCTTGGACTTCAAAGAAGGGAAAGATATGCAAGGGATACCCTGGGAAAGACTGAACTACACTAGGGACCAGTATCGTCAGATGAGGTTGAAAGAATACAAGAGCTATAAGAACCTCACGAGGTCGTGCAGCGGATTAGAACAGGTTAGATCATTTGTCACATTTTCATTTTCATTTTCATTTTTCATGCTCGCTTATGGAATTTTTGTTAAATACAATTAACTCTACTTTATGTTTATGTAATGCCTGATACGTTCGTTTTGTCTATGGAAGGAATGCAAACAAGTGGAGAGGAAGGATACTTTCTATGATTTCCATTTGAACACGAGAGCTGTCAAATCAACAATAGTGCATTTTCAGGTACAATTTTACTCTAGTTTTCCATTCACACAGTCAGCATGCTTACTAAGCTGCCACTACCATAAAGATATATTTTGGGCGAGGATGTGAAGGTGCCATTTGATTTAACACACTTAAATTTACCATCTTTTCATCCCATATTTATCCAAATCTGCACTGACAAAAATACTGTCATGACAGTAGTCGTTCCGTTGGTCATGGGCTCAGTGGGCTGTTACACAATTCATTAACTTAAGAGTTGCCATGTCAAGATGCATAATTCCGTGTTGATTTTTGGGTTGCTTCGCAGTTGATTAGTTCTGTTTGCATCATGAAGCACAGTGCTATTTTAGCTCTTGTGGTTTTTCTGTATCTGAATTCAAAGGGAGCACAGGGTTAAAACTTAGAACATGTTGTGCCATTGTGTGCTCCTATACCTTCCATGTTCAACAAGTTCGACTACCTATACATAGTGAATAAAACACTCCTCCTAAAATATTAATTCTAACTTGTCCATGGGACCATCGATTTTTTTTCTACTGCTGCGCATACCAACTTATACGAATCATTAAGCATATTTCATCTGCATTGAATGATGTTGCTATTGTTCTGCTTCTGTGTATGGACATAACACTGATTGCAGGTCATGTGACGAGTTGGGTTGCACTATTTGCAATTAGTCTTGTGATACTAGGACATCTGCAGTATCCTGTTTCATGAGGTCCATAAGCAGGTGGATGAGCATCCTCAGCAGCCGGGAGAAGTGACTACAAGGGTTCAAAACTTGCAATATGGTATGATAGGACGTTTTAAGATGGGCGAATCTGTTAAATGGATCACCTTGAGTTTCCTTTTTTGCAGGTTCTATCGGGAGAGAAAGTTACAATTTCTTGATTGTAGAAACTGAACTTCGCATACTGAAAGTTCTGTTTTGGCCTATGTATTGCCCATGATTAGAGTGCTAGCTACCAAGACTAACATCACTGTAAGACATTCACAAAAAAAAAATCACTGTAAGACTTAACTGTGAAACTTGTCCCAAGGGGGTGATGGTTGAAATTGTTTTATGTGCATCTGGATTTTATTTTTTCGGTTTGTCTGTGTACTAGCTCGGTCAGTGCTTGTGAATTGTAAGGTGTACTAGTGCATTGGTGGAATCACACGCAATGCCATGGGCGCAGGGGAATATTTCTTGCCTCCGTGCAAGCTCACTCGGCAGTTGTTAAGACCCCCACCAGCGTCATCAGCATTTTGCTGTTGAATAATTGAATGGATGGGCGAAGAATCACAATAGTACATTTTTTTGTTACCACTGTGAAAAACAAGTGCTATTGCATCACACATCCTGTAGCTCTCTTAATCTGTATCCTTTGCATTCTCTGAAGCATGTAGTTCAAGTGCAATAATCGTTTGTTCCAAACATCTGCAGCTGAGGAACCTCCTGTGGCCTACTTCGAAGCACGACGTGTACCTGGTGCAGAACTACTCTGTGATGCACTGGTCCGCCCTGCTCCAGAGAGGAAGAGAAGTGCTCAATGTGGCCGGCCGATTGGCCCCGACACAGGTCTGCGTCCTTTGTCGTGAGCGTTGTGTCAGCGACATATTTCTGCCCCTTTAGCTTCTTCCTCTCCAGTCTCCTGATCTGCAGATGCTACCTGCTGTGCAGAATGTGAAGGGAGCTAGACCGTTGTCGAGGGTTCAGATCAGCACCATGGCTGTGAAGGACAACCTCATGGTGGCCGGCGGCTTCCAGGGAGAACTCATCTGCAAGGTAGGATGGGTGGCCTGCAGACTCATCAGTGTTTTCCTTAGTTCTGTCAGCTTACATGTCTCTCACTCATGCGCATTACTTTTCATCAGTATGTTGATAAACCCGGGGTGGCATTCTGCACGAACCTGAGCGGCGACAACTCCACGACGAACGCCGTCGACATCTACCAGGCACCCAAGTAAGCCCGTGAGACCGTACCGTCGTTTCAGGCTGACAGCCTCTGAATACGAGCAATGTTTTATTATATACTATGTTCTGACGAACCACGACATGATGCAGCGGTGCCACTCGAGTGATGGCAGCGAACAACGACTGCGTGGTCAGAACGTTCGACGCCGAGAGATACAGCCTGCTCACCCAGTTCACCTTCCCGTGGTCTGTCAATGTGTGTGCCCGGTGCTCTCTTTGGAGCAGTCGATCGGTCAGTCTCATGGCGTACTGATGAATCCCTGACACTGGCTATATGTATGCATGCAGAGCACGTCGGTGAGCCCCGACGGCAAGCTGCTCGCGGTTCTGGGCGACAGCACGGACTGCTTGATCGCCGACCCGCAGTCGGGCAAGGCGACGTCGACGCTGCGCGGGCACCAGGACTACTCCTTCGCGTCGGCGTGGCACCCGGACGGCCGCGTCCTGGCGACGGGGAACCAGGACGGGACGTGCCGGCTGTGGGACGCGCGCCGCCTCTCGGAGCCGTTCGCGGTGCTCGGGGCCCGGATCGGCGCCGTCCGGGGCCTCCGGTTCTCCCCCGACGGCAGGTTCCTGGCCGCCGCCGAGGCCGCCGACTTCGTGCACGTGTACGACGCCGCGGCCGGGTACGTCGGCGCCGAGCAGGAGGTGGCGCTGTTCGGGGAGGTGGCCGGCGCCGCGTTCAGCCCCGACGGTGAGGCGCTGTTCGTCAGCGTCGCGGACCGCACCTACGGCGGCCTCCTCGAGTTCCGCCGGCGACGGGCGGACGGATACCTCGACGCGTGTTTCTTCTGAGTTCTGAGGGAGGCGCGCGCGCCATCGACTGTGTGACTGTGCATGTGCCGGCCGGCGGCGTGTACGTGTACATACTTTGTGTTGTGCCTAGTGTAAAGCGCAGAGCTTTGATGTGCATACTATAGGTGGGGCGGCCTGCCGGCCTGCATTCGCTCTTTTTAGAACGGCGTAATGGAAGGTGATTTCCGGAGCCGGCGCCCCCTTCTCTTTTTGTTTGTTTCGGAGTTTCGGACTTCGGGGAAACAACGCAGTTGCGATGACTGCCAGTGTTGTAGGACTTGTAGTAGGTCGTAAGCTTGCTGCTATAGAGGTGCCTTGTATGAAATCACGCTCGGTAATGTAAAAGCAACTCCAACAGTTCCCTATCCCAGGTTGTCATCCTTATATTTTTGGCAAAAGGAGAAAAAAATTACTCCCCCATCTCAGGTTGCCATTTATCCCAACTTGGCAAAAAATGGACTCTCAGCGCTCCGTTCTCCTGTCTCCCAAGCCGCCGCCGCACCCTTCCCCGCCTTGCCGTGCCGCGCGCCTCCCTGCTCCTTGCCCGGCGGACGCGCCGAGCAGCCGAGCTCGTTTCGCCGTGACCCGTTCGCTCCGCCGCGACGCGCCGCCGAGCCACCACAGGCACGTCCTCGCCGTCGCCGCCGCTGTCCGGAAATCGCGTCGTGCGTCGCCCCGCCATGGAAGGAACCGCGACATCAACGAAATCCCGTCATGCGTCGCCTCGCCATGGAAGGAACCGCGACATCAACAAAATCGCGTCGTGCGTCGCCAAGCCACAGCACCATCCTCTCCGTCCGTGCCTGGATGCGGACACCCGCCGCGGCCTCGGCCGAAGCCCCCATGCCCATCTGCGCCATCGCCCCCGGCTCTGCGGCGGTCTTGGGTGAGGTGGCGCCGTCGTCAAAGCCGTCCGAGTGGGGAACATAGGAGATGACTCCGTCGCTGCAGGCTAGCTCCTTGTCGCCGCCGCTGTCCGGCGTGGGGAACAGGCGGCGCTGGGCGGCCACTAGCACGGAGAGCGTGGCGCGGATGGAGCGGGCGTCGATGTGGCTTAGCCGTGCGAGACGGTGAGCCAGGGCCCGTCCTGGGTTCACGTGGCTCTGCGTGCCGTAGGCCACCACCAGGAAATGGTGGCCGTGGGGACTGCTGTGCTGCTGATGGTGTTCTTGCTCGTAGCCCTCCTCGGCGAGCGCCTTGCACGCCTGCGTGCCAGAGTAGTCGAACTCGCACGCTTGGCCGATGACGATGGGCCTTGGTCGGCGCGGCCGGGGAGCGGCGCACCGTGACGGCGTCGCCATCCGTGGAGGTGAGGGGAAGAGGATGCGGGCGCGGACGCCGAGGCAGTGGCCGGCGGCGGCGCGGAGGGAGCACCCTCTGCCTGGTCATCGTCCAAATGTACTTTTCTCTTCTTTTTTTATTTTACCAAGTCAAGAATGCCAAACTCTTGGAGAGAGACTATTTTTTTACTTGGTATACAGTTTTAGGAGTTGTCAAATCACAAGATTTGTCAAGTAGAATTTGACAAACTCTTAGAGATGCTCTAAGGACTGTAAATTATTGCTAGGTGTTCTTGCTACTTTTTATGCACGATACTTTCAAGAAGTATATTAGCTATGGTTTCAATATCGGTAATACTATGACTAGGGCGCCCGGGCGGGCGTGTGCATCCAGACACCTCTATTCCTGGGTTTGTGCAGTGACTGTGTCTAATAGGCAATCATACTGCTTCACTCTAATCTCTACCCCGCAACATAAATCTCATTGGCTTTCGCTCGTTGTGGCTTTACCGCATCAGATGCCCACCCCGCTCTGCCTCGCCGCTTCAGCCGCCACATCACCCCCACTTCTACATAACCTTGTCGGCGCCCGCCCCACTCCGCCTCGCCGCTACGCCCCGTGTCTGCCGCCACGCCAGGTCCACTCCTACAGAACCTCGTCGACGCCGGCGTGGTCGACGAGTCGAATGTCTTCGGTGGCACGAGAGACGACAACGACGACTTCCTCTTGTCGCTCATCAACGCGGACCTCCCTAGCGAGGACCTTGACCTTGGCGTGTGGAAGCTCCTGGCCGCAGTGGCGGAGCTATAGGGTATGCCAGGTATGCACTGACATACCCTGCAGGCAGTGGCGGATCCACAGGGGGGGCTGCCGGGGCTACAGCCCCCCCTAATGATCCTATTTCTTCATTAAATCACACTCAATTGGCAGTAAATTATCATTGATTTCTAGCTTAAACTTTAAATCTACATTGTTCAGCCCCCTTAATCCAAATCCTGGATCCGCTACTGCCTACAGGTCTAGGAAGTTATTAACATATATTCATATATACGTATTAAAAAAAAACAATTACCTGAATACACCAGAACGTGCGGCACCGAGCAGCATCGGGACTTCGGCCTTCGGGAGGCAGGCCGCGACGAGCCAGCGCGGCCCATGCAGCCAGGCGATGGGGACATGGGACACCTCGGCTTCCATCGCGGCATCGCGCGAGTACGGAGATCGGCGATCGCATGATTTTGTAACCAGTCCCGACGCCCACGTCTGACGTCTCCCGAGTGACCGAGTCCCGACGTCGGACGGCCTTTAGCCCTACGACGGTAAGACCGCCCAGGAGGCCAGGGCGCCAGCCCAGGAGGCCGTGACCGCACCGGCGGCGGCGGGGCACGTGAATTTGTGATTGAAATTGAGGTGAAATTAAATCTTTACTCTTCAGCTTTTCGTAAAAAAATTGATTTCTAATTTAATTGTTATTTGCTAAGGGTGTACCCAACGGGCTTGAAATAGCTAGCTCGGAAGCACAGCTAGCCAATCAAAAGGACGGAAGTCACCGCGCTAGCGAGCACTCAAGCGCCTAGCTCGCACACTTCCCCGGATTTTCTTAGTCTCTGACAGTTCACCAGTCCTGCTGCACCATGCTTTTTTAATTATTTCTGATGCTCACGTCAGCTAGCGATTGGGACATGCTGCTGGGGACACCCTAAGCGCTAACATCATAAAATCATCCATCATGCCTAGGTCAAGGATTTGTCCCCACTTCAGAGTCAATCGAGTTTGATTTGTTGTCTGGTACACGTATCATGTGAGTGTTTACATAATGGTGTCGGATAAAAAAAATTAGATAAATAGCATTGTAAGTTTGTTGTACTCTTTTATGCCTATATTTGAGCTATCAGTATGGTTTTTGAACTATTTAGTACATGTACCGAATCACATTGCAAAATTTATATTTTTTACCAAATTGCTAAAATAGATTTACCGAATTATATATGAAAATTTTTATATGGCATACCCTGAAGTAAAATCCTAGATCCGCCACTGCCTGTCCGTCACGGCGCTCTCCTTCGCCAGCATGCCCGTGCTGCTTGGGTACCTCATCCAAGCAGCAATGTGACATTGTGCGACGCATGTTGCAAGCTTTGTGTGTTCAAGTGTTTTAGACGTTTCATCTAGATGTTGCAAGTGTTTCATCTTGATATTGCAAAAATAGACTGTGATGTTACACATGTTGCAATGGCTATACATGTATGTTTCAAGTGTTTGCTCCAAATGTCTCATCTGTTTTTAGACGTTCGTTGTAAGTGTTTCATCTGGATGTTACATATGTTTCACATGTATGTTGGAACTTGGAAGTGTTTTATCTGGATGTTACATATGTTTGCAATAGTTTTTTCGAGTTTCCAAGTGTTTTGTAAGTGTTTCAGATGCATGTTACAAATGTTTTAATTGTTTCGTACGTATGTTGTAAGTGTTGTATCCGAATGTTTTTAAAATAGATCTGGATGTTTTGCACATATTGCAATATGACCACCCTGGCACAACCGCCTGCTGTAGCTGCTTGGCCGCCATGCATGCTCATGGGGGAGCGGAGGGATGGAGTATTGCTCGGCAGCAGGTGCAGCAAGCGTCCCCGCGCAGTATGCGCAGGCGGAAAAGGCGGAGGGGGCACGGGCAATCTGAACAGAGACACGAAGTGGGGGGCATAGTTTCCTGGGAGCAGCAGCGTCAGACATAGAAAATGGACTGCAGCACGGGCTAGCATCCAGATGTCCGGGCGCTAGCAGTGCCGTTTGGATATTGCTGGAGCGCGAAGATGCAAGGGATATATGTCCACTTGACAAGAGCATTAGAGATTGTTGCTTGGAAATTTTCATCAGAATGAAGGGAGAAGTAATAGAAGTCTTTACATACACTGGCGGAGCCAGGGGGCAGGCAGGGGCATGCCCCCCCACATCACAACAAACATTTTATATGTAAAGTATAATTTAATAATCTATATTAGAAATATATAATAAAAGCTTTGTCATATATTTTTTGATGACTTTTGGACAACAAAATTACATAAATTTGTATTTTATCTTTGGATGAGTCCATCCACGATGCAAAAATCCAAACAAATAAACTACACTCAATTATTTTATGGTTGAAACTCTTCGACCGGCCCCCCTATCGATAATTTCTGGCTCCGCCACTGTTTACATATGATCATTTTTTTTTGTGTTTCTAACTCTGTCCCCTTTTTAATTGGCCATCTCATTAGCTGAAAACTATTGTAAAAATTTAGCTATGCTCGGTCACATATGTAGGCCGAAAACAATTCGTTTTCTCTAAGATAAGAAATCCTACTTCTGTGATGCATTGGGCACCGTAACAGAGGGCAATGCAGGTTGATAAAGACGGAGTGGCAGTTGGGCCCAATTTGGGCCGAGAAAGCCCAATTACGTCACCGCAGGCCGCTTATATAAAATAGAAGGAAGCCCATCTGGATTAATTCCTTCTCCTGATGACGAGTGGCGGAGTGTGAGGACGGGAAAAAGAGAAGATGCGCGATACGGTACGCGGCCTACTCAATTTCTTGCGATTCCTCCTAACTAGCAGTCGCCTGCTGTATATGATCTTGTGGCAGTGAAAAGAAAGAGAGAAATGAGCGGCCCTGCATCTTGACCTGGTGGGCGATGAGTTAGTTATTAGTGTGCGCGTGCCCTGCATGCTAGCTTCGTTCTTGCACGTACAGTACAGTCAGAGACCACCTAGGCCGCTCTAGTTGCAGGCATCAGTTCTCCGATCCATGGATGATGGTTGATGGATACATACATGGATCGGGCACGGAATCGATCGATCCACATCCACCTTGCTCTCTTCTCTCGTTTCTTCCGCTGTTGCTGTTGCTGTTCCTGACTGTGTACGTATGTTGCTCGCCGTGGCTGCATCGATCGGGTTCGGGTCGGGAATCCTGTTCTGGAGCGCGACCGACACCGACCTAGCTATATATACGGTACGCACCTTTACACCGATCATTCTCGGTCAAATTAAAAGCGATATATGCCAGGTTCAGATTCGGTCATGGATGCAAACCGGTCGAGCGTGAGCGCGCGCGTCGGCAGGCCGCCGTCATGCCCGAGGGCTCATAAGCAATTGCCTGCACCTCACGCGCGCGCATCCGCTCAGCCACACTGATGCCGCGCGCTTATAATTACTGCATGCGATTGTTTCCGGAATAATAAAGCGCAGCCCGCAGGCACATGCACACGCCTGCAGCCTGCTAAGAACTTGTCTGTTTCACCCCCTGGGCCTCTGGGTGCCGGAATCATAGGTCTAACCAGGGGAATCACTTGTTCGCCGGAGAGAACCACGACGATGCGCATTTTGACCTCGGGTGCGTGAATCTGTTGTATCGTCGTCGGCAGCTAGCGCGATCAGGGTCGTCGGTCGTCAACAGAAGAATATATTCTCAATGCGGAACTTCAGACCTACTTCCTCTGATGCCTCTGGTCAAAAGTTTTAGGTCAGGAGCACGCTAATGGCACTATTAAGTTTATTAACTAAATAAAAAGATACTAAACTAAAACTTGGGACCATTTTGACGCCCTGCATCGAATCGGTACGCTAAAAGTACCAAGGCTTTCTTTCTCTCTTTCTTTTGACAAATAAAATGATATGGTACCGGGACTTCTAGAACTAGTGTACGTGACTGTGTGAGCTTGGCGCTCTTTGAGCTACGGCAGAGACGCTGAAGAAGTGGCGTGTGAAGGGGGACTTGGCCTCATGGCCTGGCACGCATGGCAGCAGAATGCATGGTGTACCGAACAGAAAGTCACTGTATCGCCATGGTCCATGCCCGGCCTGTTCAGACGAAGGAATAGGAAGCTTTGGGAGTTGTTGATCTGCCTATGGGACTTGGGCGTATCATTTTAGTGTCCTCAGTGTGGCATGATTTTCGAAACGGCTCAAAACAAGATATGTTTCCCAAGTAGACGGTAATCCACATGAAAAGAGAGTAAAATATGTTCTACATATGCTTCAACAACTGGCAAACCATAGGAGACATTCAACCGTATGGCGTTTTAATGTGTCACTGTATATTGAGCAAATTATTTCTCAGTGACGTAGTTATGTTTCTGAATAGTTAATAAAAGGATCTCTTTTGATTGATAAAAATGTGTGGACATGGTCTAGTCAAGAAATCAAGGATTTCTAAAATGCAATGTTTTCTTTGTCACGACCAAGCATTAGGTACCACATCCACTTTCGGTTTGCAGCCTTTTCTTTTAAAAAAAATCTTTTTAACACGATTTTAAGTGAAAATCATCGCCTGTGCTCACGCTTTTGATCAAATGTACTCCTTTCGATCATACTTGATGTTACTGATTTTTCTATTTTTAATATTTAGTTTGGAGTCGTAAGGATCATTTGTGTATATTAGCCATGAATATATAATATTCCCGTTATTCCAAATTACAGATGTTTTGACTTTTTAAGATATACTTTCTTATTATGTACCTAAACATAGTGTATATCTAAGTACATAAAAAAAACTATGTGTGTTGATTTATAATTTAGAATGGAGGGAGTTTCCAAAGCTTACAATGTCATTAATTCTTGTAAATAATTCGATATAATGGTGAATGCAAGTGGCATTTCGAAGACAGTAAAAGATCAATAATGTCAAGTATTATTTTAGCATAGAGGGCCGGGAGCAGATGGCGACCGGGGTGGTCGTTCATTGCTGCCAGCCTGCCAACATTTGCTAAAAAAAATACGAAATGAGAAAGAGAGAATATATGCATGACAAGACGCTTCTTGTATTGATTGAAAAGATTTTGACATGATTTCATTCCACTGTTTGTCTCAGCATATATTTATTTTTTGCGAGATGCATTACAACCTGCATCTACTCCCTCTGTCCCTAATTAAGTGTCGTTTCTGGTTTTCGTGCCCGCAAGTTTGACTCGATGTGTAGAAAATACGTGCAACATTTGTATCTCCAAGTAAATTTATTAAAAAATTAGATTCAAAGATCTTTTCAACGATACTAATTATATACCGTAAATATTAATATTGTTCAATATATATTTAATTAAAGTTGTTTATCAGGAAGCGTAAAGCGACAGATATTTAAGGACGAAGGGAGTATAATAGATCAGATAGGGCATCAGATGTGGAGCTTCCGCGCGCTGCACGCAAGAAATTAATTAAAGACAGAGATCGATATCAAAGCGGGCAGGCACGACGATCTGCCGAAATCGATCGAATTGCTCCAGCTGCTGTCAGCTGAACGTACGAAATCGTCAGAGCAGAAAACGCACTACATTATTTATTCCTTTGATCCAATTTCTGGGCTAGCTAGCTAAGCTACCAACTTTGAAAAGAACTTTGATATAGTTCTGGGATGAAACCAAGTACTCCGTATATCTAAAAGTAAAGTTTGAGAAATATTTCGCCCTATGAAAATTTCGAGATGTTATGTACAAATTATAATATATATACTCCTGGAGCCATTATTATTATCTGGGCTGGAAAGCCCAGCAACGTGTCCCATGGTTTTGAGATCGGTCCGTAAGATTTCTTGGCCCAGCGCGCACCGGAGGCGGTTTCTTTCGCGAATCATTTCCTGTTGTTCCCCTGCCTTGGTTTCGCAGTTCCGCTATGCTCGCAACGTGTGAATGGAGACGGCCGAGGCCAACGACGGTGCATGCATCATGCATGCATGACACGGAAGCTTTTTGGCAAAGGTAGCTAGAATCTCTCTCGTCCTGCCTTGCAGTGGCAGAGCGTGAGGGCAAATTACCATAAAAAAAATTATCAGCAACCGGAGGTGTTAGATTAGTGAGAAAGTATAGTACAATTTATAATGACGGAACCAGGGGCGAAGGGCTCGGTTGGGCAAGGTAGGGTGGCTCCGCCGCGGATGGCCACCCCAAGTTGATCCGGCCGCCATGGACTTCCAGGGTGAAGGTCCCGTCGGCCGCTGGCTAGTGCTATCGAATGAACGCTGAATGTCCGCACGAGGAAGATGATAGATGATTGAACCATTAACTTCATTAGTCGGCCTTTGCCCTTTGGGCCTTGACGCTTGCCTTTGTGGGCTTGTGCTTGTGGGCCGCGCAAGCACATTAGCAGATTAGCTAGCCTGTTCATTTTCTAGCGCAAGGACAACCCTTTGCCTTCCGCCGTCGGCCGCTCCAAATTCCTATCGCGGCTCGCCAGTTCGGCAGTTTGTGACTTCGCTTCTCGGTCTCAGATGCAGTGCAGGCAGTAACAAGCCGGCGATCACCGACGTTGAGACAAAGCCTTCGCCCTTCGTCACTGACAGTTTGCAGTCGCAGGACGCAGGTCGCATCTCAGCACATACGCAGTAAGTCATTGGCGGATCCAGGGGGCGGTGATTTCTCCACTATATCACTGTAGCATAAGCATTAAATCACCATTAAATCTTAATTGCAAATCAACATCTTCCTTATTTAGCGTCCCTTATCTCAATCCTAGATCCGCCACTACAGTAAGTCGTCCAACTCTGATACTTTTTTTAGTTTTGCCATTGTTATTATTCAATCTTTTGGTTTTCAAATTAATTTGCTTTGGTTGATTTTGAAACACAGGGAATTATAAAAATATTAATATGGAAGATGACTTTGATTGTGACTTAGATGAGTATGAATGAGCTGTCTATGCAGTTGAAGAGACCGCCTAGGCGTGACTGAAGCTTCATCGTCACATGGTTAGTGGACTTTACTTGTATTTTCTATAATTATTTATATCCTAAATGCTTGTACTTTGTGCTTGACTATCACTATGTCTAGTGAACCATTTTGAGAGAGATTAGTTTACTATATATGTTATCGACTTCGCCCTAGCTTATTTTTTTTCGTCCTCCGCCACTGGACGGAACCATTACAAATTTAGTCTCGTGTATAAAAAATTTGGTGTTAATATACCAGGGCATCTCCGGCCAAACTAGAGAGGAAAAAGGATTAGAAAATTCATCAATCACACACTTGAACTGTCGCGCAGTCCTGCCGTAGATGCTACTCCTAGATGAGGTCAGTCCTGCCACTCCTCCTTTTAGTGCGGTTTCATACAGATGCAAGATACAACAGCTTTTCAGTCAATCACAGTCTTGACTTCCGATGGTTTCCCTGGCCGACCAAGTACGTATACTATTACTACTGGGAAGTTGTCTCGGACAAGGGGGCCCGGAGCCCAGTGGTGGCTGGCATGGAATGGCGAAATGGCATCCAGTTCCCAATCGAGCCGAGCTAGTGGCGTCTGCTTCTGCCTTTCCAACATGTGCGCAAACAGAGGGCTCCGTCCGTCCACTGGTGCCGAGTGGCGACTGCCTGCCGAACAAGGGGACTCAACTGAATGAGAGAATCGGGAAGAGTGACACCAGGTTCAGATCACACTCTGCCACCTCCCGGCCTCACACTTGCGCCACCGTTCCCTGCAAGAAAGATATTAGTATACTAGCCCATGTTTAGATCACCTCAAAATTCCAAGTTTTTTCACTCTCTCTCCATCACATCAATTTTTAGCCGCTTGCATGGAGTACTAAATGTAGGTAAAAAAATATCTAATTACACAGTTTAGTTCAAAATCACGAGATAAATCTTTTGAGCCTAGTTGGTCTACGATTGGACAATATTTGTCAAATAAGACGAAAGTGGTACTATTCATCAGGTTGAAAAAATCTTCAATCTAAACAAGGGCCTAGTACTGCAAGTCTGCAACAGCCAACAGCTAGGTCTGGATGGTCGTGGATGCATGCACACGGCTTCCTCACCTTCCTGCTCCAACCACGCTTGCAGTTGCAGCCCCAAGCAAGCAAGCAAGCGTGCGTGCGGTTGCGTTCCAGTCCCAGTGAGTTGCTGGTCAAACCAAGCAAGCATCCAAATGGCCGGCGGCAGGCGGTCGATTGGTCGAATGTTCCCGTGCTGTCCTGTCGTCCCTGACGACCAGAGAGATGCCGCAAGCGTGCGCCTTTGCTTTCAACGTCCATGTGATGTGATGTGATGTGATGTGATGTGATGTGATGCCTGTGTGCAGTGCAGTAGCGTCCGCATCCGCATTTGCATCCGCCTGCCCGAGCAGATTCCAGGCCTCAGCCAGTCAGACATCATGGCTAAGCAATCGCATTCGGGCCGTGTTTAGATCCCCAATTTGGGGACCCAAATTTGCACAGTGCGTATTAAATACGCACTGTAGCAATTCGTTTGTATTTGGTAAAAATTGTCTAAATTTTAACTAATTAGGCTTAAAATGTTCGTCTCGCAAAGTACAACAAAACTGTGCAATTAGTTTTTAATTTCATCTACATTTAGTACTCCATGCATGTGCCGGCATTTTGATGTGATGAGAATCTTCTTTTTGCATAGTAGAATTTGGGGTTGAAATTTGGGATCTAAACAGGGCCTCGCATGCGCTTGCATGCCCTTCAGGCATGCTTCAGGCCTCAGCTCAACAGCAATGTCGCTTGCATTGCCAAGAAACTGAAATCCTTCCCTGGTTGGAACAAAGTGCCTTCACTCACATGGCTGCTTCTGCTTTGTTTGCTTGTTTGACGTCTTCCTGACTTCCGGTGCCTGCTTGTTATAACTTGAAGAAATAACCGATGCCAAGTGTTAGATACTATTTGTCAGTACCAACGGCAGATCGGTTAGATAGCGCGGTCAGAGTCAGAGAGGTTCCCGCCGTTACTATATAGTACGTATTCGTCTTCCACCAACAAGCAAGAATCTCCATGGTTACACGCTTTCCAGGTTCTCCATCGATCGTCTCAAGCATCTGCCCGCCGGCCGTTTCCATGGCTACCTTCTGGCATCTCCATCTGTTCAGTTCCAATGAACCACGCGCGCTATTACTTGCAACGTTGCCTTGTGCTTTTCATCGCGACAAGAAATCAGCAACACATGCTAGCCGTACCATGCTACCATTATACGTACTAATCAAATGGTGACCAACCTAAAGCTACTCGATCTGATGAGTACTGATTCTGAACAGACAAGGCAAATATTGTAGGTACCACATTGTCTGTCAGCTTCTCTGGGACACGGTATGTGCATCCATAATCTATGCTGCCTCTGCATGATACTCGATGCAAAATGGCCGGTTTCTCATCTAGGTAGAGTAGTACTTTCTCTGATCCAAAGGTCAGAAGTTTTAGGTCATCTGGAACACACTCGTGGCGATATTATGTTTAAATTAAACTAAAGCTAGAAAACTACACCTTGCGACCATTTTGACGCCCAGCATCAAATAGCTGGTAGTTCCAGCATTTTAATACTGTGGTTTGGAAGTACTGACAAGTAGGAGTACTTTGACAATAAGTATGAACATGATGTGGTCAGGAAATCCATGTTGGGCTTTTTTCTAAGAACAATTGAAGCTGGCAAACTGCAACGCGCCTTTTCTTTTATCATCATGAAGAAACCATTTTATAGCATTTACTATGATATTCCTCTTTTCCATATGGTGTTTGTCGCCTGTGTTTCAAGATTGCTGATCATATCAAGATCACGGGCAACTTTAACATGTGCTAAATTATTGAATCAAGCAAAAGAATATATGCCTGACAAGACAAAATATATTCTTCTGTTCACTATTTGACTTTTGCTGTTAGACAAGACAATTCTTTAGATATACCATAAGTAATATGATAGTTACATTGACCAAATATGCTCACTTAGGCACGGTGCTTGTCAAGATAGAATATTTTCTGTCTAGATCGCCGTCATTGTATCTGCTACCTGACGAAGTGATTTAGGCCAGAAAATCTCGTGTCGCCATCCTTTAGAGATGTAATGAATCCCAACACACATGCACAATTTCACTTTTTTGTCGCAAAAAAAAAAATCACTGTCTTCAGCTCCATATATTCTTCTAACAAAGAAGACATTGCAAGCACAATCTTTATTTAACGCACATGTGTCGTTTCATGTTCCCAATGCACGGCTTGTTTCTAACTATTTGCATAGCTGATTGTACTCTTCTTCCATTAATATCTCTCCTTTAGTTGCATATCAGCTTCTTAATCTCTCTTTATCCTTGCATAAATGTGTATAATGATAGACTAACAGGATCTACTAGCAGTGTATCGAGTCGGAAACAAGAGAAAGACAGTGAAGTAGATCTAGGAGTTTAGGGGTTAGACCGTCGTTGGAGGGAGCGGATCCGGAGGCGTCCATGGTGTTGGTGTCGCGGTGAAGTAGATCTCGTCGTCCTTCGGGCCTCCACCGACGCTGACCGACGATGGCGGGGAAGGAGTAGAAGGGAGGCGGCGCGGTGGTGCTTCCCGACGCCACTACGCGATGCCGATCAGAGGCCTAGGGTTTGTGGAGTCGGTTTTGGGGCACGACAAACCTCGGGGGTCCTCCCTGCGGCCCCCACTCCCTTCTTTATATAGCGCAGCGCGTCGGGGGCCCACCAACCATGGATCGGTTGGGCGCCCCCGATCAGGGCGCGATCCAAGGGGGAATGAGGCCCTAGCCGTTGAGCTGGGCCTCGGAGATCAATCCAACATTCTCCCCCTTGATCTCATCTCTGCTTTCTCGCTTTGTTAACCCACCCCATCACAAATTAGTGCATTGAGCATGTTTCATCAAAACAGTTATTACCATTAGATTAGACAGCCACAGACACTTTTCTGTTCAGAGATGAATTCTCGCCTTGGGCCCTCTTACTATCCAGGAATCACGGGCTTTCCTTTAAACCCATGCCGGCTACGTGTCCTCTGAACACATTGGGCGGTAAGCCTTTCGTAAGCGGATCCGCTAACATCTTTTCTGTGCTTATATGTTCAAGACTTATGACGTGATCCCGGATTTTATCCTTCACAACATAATATTTTATGTCAATGTGCTTGGCGGCATTGCTTGACTTATTGTTGTGAGCATACAACACTGCTGGCTCATTATCACAATACAACTTTAGTGGTTTATCGATGCTGTCGACCACCTTTAAACTGGGTATAAATTTCTTAAGCCAATTCACCTATCCTGACGCCTCATAACAAGCAATAAACTCAGCGTACATTGTGGACGATGCAGTGACTATTGTTTGTTTTGAGCTTTTCCATGATATGGCTACTTGCGCAAGAGTGAATATATACCCTGAGGTGGACTTTCTATCATCTCCCGCGTAATCAGAATCTGAATATCCTACTATTTGTAGATCATCAGATCTTCTGTAGGTTAGCATGAGCCCTTTTGTGCCTTGCAAGTATCTTAAGACCTTCTTTACTAAATTCCAGTGTTCCATACCTGGATTACTTTGATATCTGCCAAGTAGTCCAGTCACAAAAGCCAGGTCTGGGCGTGTGCACACTTGAGCATACTGTAAGCTTCCGACAGCTGAAGCGTATGGAACGGCTTGCATGCGATCGCGCTCGAACTTGCTCTTAGGACATTGATGTTCCCCATACTTGTCACCTTTTACAATAGGAGCAGGTGATGGTCTACACTTATGCATATTAAATTTCTTCAATATTTTCTCTATATATGCCTCTTGGGACAATCTCAATACCCCTCGGTTTCTATCTCGGTGAAACTTTATGCCCAAGACAAAAGAAGCTTCACCTAAATCTTTCATATCAAAATTTAAGGACAAAAATCTTTTGGTTTCCTGCAGCAGGGTGACATCACTACTTGCTAGTAGAATGTCATCTACATACAGTACTAGGAAAATATATTTCTCATTCTTAAACTTTGCATACACGCAATTGTCCTCAACATTCTCTTTAAACCCAAACTTCCTGATTGTCTTATCAAACTTCAAATACCACTGTCTGGATGCTTGCTTTAATCCATAAATGGATTTCTTCAGGCGACAGCCCATTCTTTCTTTGCCTGTCACAGCAAAACCTTTCGGTTGTGCCATGTACACTCTTTCTTCTAGATCCCCATTGAGAAATGCTGTCTTCACATCCATCTGATGTAATTCTAGATCAAAATGTGCCACTAGGGCCATTATGATTCTAAAAGAGTCCTTGCTCGAGACGGGAGAGAATGTTTCATTGTAATCTATCCCTTCTCGCTGAGTAAAACCTTTTGCTACCAGTCTTGCTTTATATCTTTCTATGTTCCCTTTGGAGTCACGTTTCACTTTGTAGACCCATTTGCAGCCTACTGTTTTGGCTCCTTCAAGAATTTCCTCTAGGTCCCAAACTTTATTGGTACTCATAGACTTTAATTTATCTTCCATGGCTTCTTGCCACTTAGATGCTTCAGTGCTCCTCATGGCTTCTTCAAATGAGGTGGGTTCATCCTCCATCTGAACTTGTTCGCATTCATAGACTATGTAGTCATCTGGAATAGGAGACTTTCTCGCTCTTTGAGGTCTGCCAGAAGGTTCTGCTACTGGCATTTCTTGTTCTTGAGGCTGATCTTGTTAGGGCTGCTGTTCATCGACTATGGGTTCATTCGGCTCCTGAAAGACAGGTTCCGAATTAGTCGTAGGCAAAATTACAGCAGGTGTTGTCACCACATGCGTAGGTCCAACAACAACAGGCAGCGTGAAGTAGGGTTCCTGCACCATAGGAATGGGCACGAATACCCGCTTCTCTTCAAGGGTGATTTCTCGCGCTGTCTTGCTCCCCCTGATCATCTGATCTTCTAAAAAACTAGCGTGTCTTGTTTCCACAAACTTGGTATGTCTACCAGGGCAGTAAAAACGATAACCTTTCGACTTTTCTGGATAGCCAATAAAATGACAACTTACTGTTTTGGGGTCTAGTTTTCCTATGTTTGGGTTAAATACTTTTGCTTCAGCAGGGCTCCCCCAGACACGCAAATGGTTGACTGAGGGTTTCCTGCCGGTCCACAACTCATACGGTGTTTTAAGTACTGACTTGCTTGGAACTCTGTTGAGAATATGAATGGCGGTTTTTAAGGCCTCCATCCATAAACTTAGTGGCAGAGTGGAATAGCTCATCATGCTGCGCACCATATCCATTAGAGTACGGTTACGTCTTTCTGCTACTCCATTTTGCTGTGGGTCGTCCGGCATTGAATACTGGGCTACTATGCCATTTTCTTGTAAGAACCTTGCAAAAGATCCAGGAACTTGTCCATAAGGGGTATGTCGACCGTAGTACTCCCCCCACGGTTAGATCTTACTACTTTGATTTTTCTGTCTAGTTGATTTTCAACCTCAGCCTTGAATATCTTAAACTTGTCTAAAGCTTCTTAACGTTCTTTGATTGGATATATATATATCCAAAATGAGAGTAGTCATCTGTGAATGTGATGAAGGAATCAAAACCATCCACAGATGTCACTGGAAAAGGTCCACAGATATCTGTGTAGATCAATTCTAGTACTCCCGTGCTTCGCTTAGCGCCTTTCTTTATGTTCTTTACTAACTTGCCTTTGATGCAATCAACGCATTGCTCTAACTCTGAGAATTCTAGTGGTGGGAGTATTGATTCTTTGACTAAGAGTTCTATTCTCCCCCTCGAAATATGGCCTAAACGACAGTGCCATAATTTCGATGAGGAATCAATTCTTTTCCTTTTCTTGCTAGCATCTGCGGGTATTGCATTCTCAGCATTATTACATTCAGCATTCACATTCTCAGACATAGATAATAAATAAAGTTTGTCTTGTCGGAAGGCAAGACCCACACACTGATTATTTAACTGTAGCTTACAGTTATTCTTGCTGAAATGACAATCAAAACCATAGTCTGATAAACATGAAACTGAAATTAAATTTCTGGCTAAAGAGGGAACATAAAGAACATCATGCAACTCAAGTGTGAAACCACTAGCTAAAACTAGGGATAGATTTCCTATAGCTTGAACTTCAGCTTCAACACCAGTGGCCACTTTAATCTGTCTTTCTCCTCTTTGAAGGGTTCTCCCTCCATTGAATCCCTGCAAAGAGTTTGCAACATGAACAGTTGCACCTGAGTCAATCCACCATGTGGATCTAGCATAGCTTAGATATAAGGATTCATCAACAAAAGTTATAATGTCCTCACCCTTTACTAGGCAGTGTCTCATGAACTTAGGGCAGTCGTGCTTCCAATGCCCTGTCTCATTGCACCATCTACAGCGATCCAGGTCCTCCTGTTTCTGCTGGTTGTCTTGTTTTGGCTGTGCTTTAGGCTGTGAAGAGCTTCCTCCCTTATTATGAGAGGTGGAGGCATCTGGAGCTTTCTTGTTGTAGAATGGCTTCTTGCTCTTTCCTTTGACAAAGTTCACAGAACCACCATTCGCATTCTTTAGCCTTTCTTCTTCTTGTACACACATAGTAATCACCTTCTCTAAATCCCAGTCCTTTGGCTGTGTGTTGTAGTTAACAACAAATGTCTCATACTCTTTGGGAAGGGAGTTTAGAGCTAGGTGAATGATGAAACCATCTGCTAGGAGCATCTTTAGCTTATCTAACTTAGCTGCCATGGTGCTCATGCTCAGAATGTGCTCTCTCACACTCCCCCCTGTGAACCTCATGTTAGTGAGTTTCTGGATCAGGGTGGAAGCATGAGCTTTGGTAGAACCAGTGAACTGATTCTTTACTTTTTCAAGATATTCTTTTGCTGTGTCACATTCTGGGATGGCACCTCTTAAGCCCTCTGTGATGGTTTTCTTGATGACAATCTTGCACTTGCGGTTTGACTTTTCCCACTTGTACTTCTCAAGATCATACTTTGCTCTAATAGGAGCATAGTCTCGCTTCCGATTAGCAAAAGTTTCATCGGTCTCATTTTGAACCCTTTCGGGCTCTTCTGGCTCAGTGGGCTTTGGCTCCTGAAGAGCCAAATCTATCTCAGCAAGTGCTAGAGCTGCATCAAGTTCTTCGCGCCACAGAACATAGTTCTGTCCCGTCAGCTTTGGGATTGCACTAATAAAGTGCATCGCATTGAGCGCTTGGTCTGAAATTAAACATAATAAAAGTAAGGACATCAACATTAAATCTAGGAAAAAATAATTGCATATCTTAATTTAACGTTGGTCAAAATCAAGATATACAAAAATTAACCCTGTACATAAATTCTAATCACCGTTGGGCAGAATAGAATAAATGCATAAAATATTAGAGCTTGCGCAGCGGAAAACTTTAATTAACTTGCTATTTTTCAGAAGCATAACTTGCTGACTTTGCTCTCTAAGTAATAAACACGTTGGTGCAATTAAATAGAGTTTAATAACTAGGCAAAACAATTATTTAAATGCTTCTGAAAAAATAAAAATAAAAAAAATGAAAAACTTGCACTGTGCTTAACAGGCTGCGGCCAACGAAGCAGCCCACGGCCACTTTCGGCCCAGCCCAACTGCGCGCGGGGAAAGGCTTGCTCAGCCAGGCCGCAACCTGGGCCGGCGGCGCGCATTCGGCCCAGCGCTGAAACCCGCCTGGGCTCAAAGCCGATCCAACACATCTCAGCTGTTGGATCGCATCCGACGGTCTAGCTTCGAAATCGGGTGATCAAAAACCCCTGGATGCACCCGCCGGACGGAACCCTAGCTTCATTTCTCACCGGCTCATTCTCTCTCTCTGCCTTGGTTCATCTCTCTCACCGCACCGAAAAGCAAAAGGAGACGGAGCTCCTTGCAGCGGCCGGAGAGGAAACGGCGCCGCCCCGAAGCCCCTGTCTAAGTTCCTAGATGGCTAGAGGGGGGGGTGAATAGCCTATAAAAATTCTACAAGCACCACTAAGCAAACTTGTTAGAATAACAAACGGCGTAAAGCGAGTTTTGCTTAGCCAAGGTTGTGATGCAAGCCTCCTATCCACAAGTCTAGTAGATTATGATCTCTAGTTCACACAAGTGCTATGTCACTAATTTTACACTAGAGAACAAGCTAACAACACTACTAGCCAAGCTACTACAAGAGCAACACAAGATAATCTAGTAAAGATAAATGCAAGGGATAGGATTGTGAATCTTATACCGACGGTGGAGTGAAGATGTTGCCAATCACCAAGATGATATACAATCAATTAATATTGACAACAACACAATATGTAGACCAATCACCGGGAGACAAGAGACACAATATTTTTGTTCACCCGGTGTTCACTTGTGCACCGACAAGCTACGTCACCGGTTGTGTCGACCAACACTTAGATGGTTCCTCGGTGTGACCCTCAAGTCACTTGCCCCTCAAGGCACGCCCCGCAAGGCACCGCAAGACTCCACTCTCAAGTGAGGTAACTCAATGACACGCGCAATGTAATAGAGTTGCTTTTGGCACTCCGCCGAGGAAAGCACAAGAACCTCTTACAATCAACCGGAGGTGGCCAAGAACAATCACCTTCTCTTGCCAACGCCTCCAACAATCTCCAAGCCGGCTAGGAGCGGTACTCTCCAAGAGTAACAAGAAATCCACCGGCTCAACCACCCACAAGTGCCACTAGATGCCCTCAAGCTATGCAATGCACTTTGGGATCACTCAATCTCACTTTTGATTTGCAATCAAGCAAGGGAGATGAGTGGGAGGAGTTGTTCTAGCTCAAAGGATGCACAAGTATGTTAGAAATGCCAAGCGACCTCCCCAAGGGCCGGCCAACAAGTATTTATAAGCAACCCATCCAAATAGAGCCGTTACAACTCCACTCACGATTTTCGCGGGACCACCGGACGCGCCGGTGGTAACTCACCGGACGCGCTCAACCGCGTCCGGTGCCCCTCCGACATCCGCGTGTCCTCCGAATTTCAAATTCGTCCGTTAGATCCTCCAACGGTCACTGCGTGCCAACGGTCAAACGACCCACCGGACGCGCTGCTGCGAACCACCGGACGCGCCGGTGCGCACAGTACCCGCGCCCGCGAAGCAACCACCGGACGCGCTGTTGCGAACCACCGGACGCGCCGGTGCGCACAGTACCCGCGCCCGCGAAGCAACCACCGGACGCGCTGTTGCGAACCACCGGACGCGCCGGTGCGCACAGTAACCGCGTCCGGTGCGAGTCCAGTAAGCACCCTGGACCACCGGACGCGTCCGATGGTGTGACACCGGACGCGCACCGCGTCCGACGTCCTCGTTTCCCTCAGGGCGCAAGACCGGACGCGCCGGTCCCGTGGGTCACCGGACGCGCCGGTGCCAAACCCTAGCTCGCGCGCCTGACGCCCGCGCTGCACTGACCGGACGCGCCGGTCCACAGTGACCGCGTCCGGTGCAGCGTCCGGTGCTGCGTCCGGTGCTGCGTCCGGTCACCTCTGTGACCGCGTTCGCCTCCGTTTCTTTTCCGACTTCCGGCGCAATGGAAAATAGGCATTTCATTTCCCCGAAATCGCCTGAATCCCGCGCTCGCACGCTCGGCGGGAGGGAGAGAGGAACCCAAACCTCTCTATACCCGCAAACCACAGCGCGACCAACGCCACCTTTGCAAATGTGCCAACACCATCAAGTGTACATCTCCATGTGCTTGTGTGTTAGCATTTTCTCAATCATTTTCAAAGGTTTTCCAATTAGCTCACTAGGCCCTACATGCAATGCACTTCATGAATTCACCTAGTGGCACCCGTGCATCGAATAACCGATAAGACTTCCCCTCTTAATAGTTCGGCTATCGACCCTAAACCACTCACACCCTCTATGGTGTCTTGAGTGTAAAACAAAATGGCCCTATGGTTATACCTTTGCCTTGAGCCCATTTTGTTTCTCCAAATGATATGATCCACTTCATATCATCACATGACCGTCTCGATCCATCGACCTTGACTTCACTTGCTCTTCACCGTTGCATCGGTCCATCGGCGCCAAGTCTTGCTCAAGCTTCACCATCGCATGGTCCCTCACTTTGAAGCCTCGACTTGCCCTTCACCCTCACAACCGGTCCATCGAGCCAAGCATCACTTCGGTCTTCATCATCTTGGTCACATGAGTTAATGTCGTGTCTCATATTCAATGACCACCTTTATCTAAATCATCCACTTAGATACAAAGGTTAGTCCTAGGTTTCATCAATTAGCCAAAACCAAACTAGGGACTTTCACCCTGGCCGGTGCGCGCGCTCTCCGATGGATGAGCGCGCCACCGTCCAGAGGTTTCGAGTGCGTTGCCCGAGCGCGGTGCCTCACTGGATGGCCGGTTACGGAGAGCCGCGCGGCGGCGTGGAGTCCCCGACCGGTCTCTGTGCTTGTCTCGGTCGTCGGCGACCCAGCGGCGGTGCGGGGAGGACCGCGGCAAAGGTAAGTGCATGGAACCCCCCGCCCTTCCTCTTTGCTTTTAAGGTTAGGTATTCCCTTTCTCGATCTTTCGCGTCTGGATCTGGGTGCTAGGGTTAGGGTTAGGGTTAAGTATTCCCTTTCTCGATCTTTCTACTTGATGTGTTCGTTGGGTAGTCCCCGAGCCCGATCTACTACTAGATCGGCTGATACCATTGATAGACTAACAGGATCTACTAGCAGTGTATCGAGTCGGGAACAAGAGAAAGACAGTGAAGTAGATCTAGGAGTTTAGGGGTTAGACCGTCGTTGGAGGGAGCGGATCCGGAGGCGTCCATGGTGTTGGTGTCGCGGTGAAGTAGATCTCGTCGTCCTTCGGGCCTCCACCGACGCTGACCGACGATGGCGGGGAAGGAGTAGAAGGGAGGCGGCGCGGTGGTGCTTCCCGACGCCACTGCGCGATGCCGATCGGAGGCCTAGGGTTTGTGGAGTCGGTTTTGGGGCACGGCAAACCTCGGGGGTCCTCCCTGCGGCCCCCACTCCCTTCTTTATATAGCGCAGCGCGTCGGGGGCCCACCAACCATGGATCGGTTGGGCGCCCCCGATCAGGGCGCGATCCAAGGGGGAATGAGGCCCTAGCCGTTGGGCTGGGCCTCGGAGATCAATCCAACATATAAATATCTCTGATTGATTTATCCTCTTAGTTAGTTTTCTTGCATGACTGATGCACTTCTTTTGCTGCTAGCCTTAGCAACGAGTGAGCGCACAATGAGAGGTGTGCACTGTGCAAAGCATATGTGCCACGTCGGATATATAGAAAAGCTTCACTCGACAAGAGGCCAAGGAAGGTTTTCGCATTCCCAGGCAGCGAGATCATCTTCACTTGATGAGCTATTGTAGCCAATCTTTACAAAATTTGGCACCAACAAGGTCATTATTGTTTGGATTTTTTTCATAGATTCATTATTTTACTTTAGTGGACGGCAAAAACTTGCAAGTGGGAACATCAGATATTCCAACTTCTCACTACTTTGGTGCATTCCCAAATTAGCCTTGCACAACAAAAGAAGAAGAAAACTTTGTTCTCTCGTGTATCATATTCTGCCACCAACTAAATTTTGATAGTAATTATTGCTTCTCTAACATGTGGGTGTGGGGCTCACATGTCATTGAACATTACATTAACGACAACGGATAGCTAGCATAAATTATCAATTTAAATTAAGGTCTTCTTTTTAACTAAACTATGGAGTACACCACCTTCAATTCTATTGCTAGATGTTCTCTCCGTTCTAAATTCAGGATGACTAGCGCCCGGACGTCCAGCCAAGGACGCGTTCGGACGCAGCTCGGGGCCATCTGATTCAAGAAACAGGAGCCGTCTGTCTGATCTCAGTGCATAACAGAAGAAACAGGAGCAGCTATCCCTCCCCCACGTAACGGAACAGAAGGAGCACGCGCCCCGCGTGTACTTGTGGCGGCCCGTCCCCCACCGTGCTTCCATCATCCAAGGACGCACCGCCAGCATCGAGAAGAAGGGGAGGGGGCGGCGCCTGCTTGCGCCTCTGGTTCGGATGCCTAGCCGATGCTGAGAGAAGGTGGTTACATTGAGGCGAGGCAGCCGAAGGCGAGAAGGGAGCGAGATGCAACACCCGATTTACTTTTGAAACATCTAGATGCAACACTTGCAACATAAGGTGAAATACTTGAAACATGCATCTGAAACACTTGCAAAAACACCTCAAAACCATTGTAAAACATATGCAACTTCTAGATAGCAACACATGTGTGAAATATATGCAACATCTAAATAAACATACTGAAAACCCAAGTTTGGTTTTGGTAATTAATGACACCAAGTTGCTAATGTCTTGTGTTAAGTGTTTTGAGTTAGGCATAAGCAACACATGTGATGAAGGTGTATGTGGCAAGGAGTGGTGGCCACAAGATCACAAAGAGATGGTGCATGGACATGAAATGATGATCATGGTGGAGATGCACATAATATGATGGACATGATAATCAAGTGGAAGAGAAGGATCTAAAAGCGCAAGGCAAAGGTATAACCATAGGGTTTTTCTTTTGCCGGTCTAAGATGAGTAGAGAAGTGATTGACCGGGTTTAGGATACATAGCCGACTATCAAGAGGGGCAATCACGGTTAGCTCGGGAATCAAGTGCCACTAGATCAATGTCTTGAGCATATGCATTAGGATCTAGTAGAGAGCTAACATAACGCCTTAAAAATTGTTTATGAAATACTAACACACATGCACATGGTGGTGTACACTTGGTGGTGTTAGCACATTTACGAAGACGGTGGAGTTTAAGTGGTAGAGAGGGGTTTGGGTTCCTCTCTCCCTCCCGCCGAGCTTGCGAGGCGGGATTCGACGCTTTTTGGGAAAGTGAAATGCCTATTTTCTACTGCGCCGGAAGTTAGAAAAGAAACGAAGGCGAACGGAGGTCACAGAGGTAACCGGATGCTGCACCGGACGCGGTCATGGTATGACCGGACGCGTCCGGTCAGTTCAACGCAGCAGTCAGGCGCATGGGTGTTAGGGTTTGCAACCGGCGCGTCCGGTCACTCGCGGGACCGGCGCGTCCGGTCAGGCGCCTAGAGCGAACTGAAGTTCGCAAGGTCGATCGGACGCGCGGCGTGTCCGGTCACACGCGATCGGACGCGTCCGGTCGTTGAGGGAGCTTACTGGACTCTAACCGGACGCTGGCAGTGTCGCGTCCGGTCGTTGCCTGGAGCGTGTCCGGTCGTTGCTTCGCGGGCTCGCGGTGCTATGTGATCGGCGCATCCGATCATTCGCTGGAGCGCGTCCGGTCACAGCAACGGTAACTTCTGATGCGCACTGTTCACGCTTGTCCTGTAGTGACCGGACACGTCCGGTCAGTATGTTTTGAACTGTGCCATCCGGTAACGGCTAGCTGCGTACCCCTTCGCTATAAATAGAATATATCCGGGGTTTGAGGGTAACTCTTGCATACTTTGAGACCTAGAGACATCCTTTGAGCTAGAGAATAACCCCTCCACTCATCTCTTTGCTTAGTTGCACATCTTGAGTGAGATTGAGTGAGATTCAAGTGCATTGCTTGAGAATTGCATTCTAGAGGCACTTGATCTTCGAGTTGCTGCGGATTTCTTGTTACTCTTCCGTGTTTCCCGACACGGTAGACGGCTTGGAGCAGTGGAGGTGATTGAGCTCACAATTGAAGATTGTTGGAACCCTCACCAAGTGTTGTAAGGAGTTCATGATCCTTTCCCGCGGGAGTACACGAATTGGATACTCTAGTGGAGCTCGTGGCTTGAAGGATCCCCATCTTGTGTGCGGTTGTGCGGCGCCTGCCGAGGGCTCGACTCTTGATAGTCGATTAGCTCGCGAACCGATAAGTGGGTGTATTGCCACAACGGGGAGTAGCTTGCCGGGAAGCAAGTGAACCTCGGAATAAATTCTTGTGTCATTCTCTTCCCGAGGATTTCTCTTGTGTGATTGATTGATACTTCTCATCTCTACACGGTGGTATAAACACTCGAAGCTCTTCTCTCGTATTATCTCTTATTTCTAGCTTGTAGTTATTGTTGCGTTTAGTGGATAGCCTTGTACTAGACTTGTGTAGGTGGCTTGCTTAATTAGTTAGAGCTAGTGCTTTTGCTTCGTCACCTTTTGTACTAACTTGTGGTTAAGTAATTCTTGTAGAAGTTTTAATTAGGCTATTCACCCCCCTCTAGACTATTTGGACCTTACACATACTTGCAACATATATCTGAGAAATAGATGAAACATTTGGAACAGGGCTTGCAACATACGTGTACAACCATTACAATATATGCAACATCCTGATCTACTTTTGCAACATCCTTATAAAACATTTGTAACATACCTATGAAACATCTGAGACATAGGCTTGCAACATGTGTTTTTCGTCCTTCTTCTTTTGTACGAAGCAGCGCAAGCGAGGGATGGGCAAGCGGAGGGCGGCGCCGTAGCAGCCCCTTCTGGAGGCGAGCGCCGCGGGGACAAGCCATCGACAAGCTTTGGCCGGGATGCGGGTTGCCGCCGTCGCAGACGGGCGAAGGAGAAGGCGGGACAGGCCAACGATGGCGTAGGACATCGGCGGACTCTGGCCGAGCTAGGGCCGGGAGGAAGGGGCCGGCCGCAGGTGCAGGTGACTGCCGACAAGCTGTGGCCGGGCGGAAGCGGGAAGAAGGGGCCGGCGAGGAGCTGTGGCCAGGCGGGAGGACGGGAGGAAGGGGTCGGCGGCAGGCGCAGCGACCAGCGGTGGGCGGAGACGCCGTGGGGGATCCGATGCACAGGATGGAGGTAGCGCGAGGAGTGGAATGAGCGGATGGTTTTTTTGTTTTTTTACAGGAGCACTTCTGGACAGGAGTCACGGGACGGATGTCTTTATCATATCATTATCGCTCTAATTCTAGGTTGTTCTGGATTTTCTAGATACATACCTTATCTAGATATGCATTATGTCTAGACACTCAACTTTTACTATATATGTATAGAAAAGTCAAAATGATTTATGATATAGAATAGATGGAGTATTACTCATGGTCGGATTATAGTCTAAAATACATTATATTTGTCAGGGAGTTCTAACATTAACAAATACCCGATTGAATTTTTAATCATTTTTATCTAAACCTAGCGCACACTATTTTGTTCCAACTAGTATTGGGAACCTAGTATTTTTTAATTGCACAGCGCATCTATCTTGTCAACTTGTGAACTAATCGTAGATCAGCTGGCTGAGTTTCTTATGGTGGAACCTAAAGTTTAAAATAGTGGGCTATTGAAAATAGTGACAAATTTTTTTTTTCATAAGCTATGCAGCTATAGCGGCGCTATGACAAATAGCGTTTTATAGAAAATACATGAAAAACACTGGTGATTGATGAAAAAACATGGCAAATATGAATTTCAATGAACACAAATATGTTTCCATAAATCTAGGTAACATTACTAAATACCAATATGACATTACAACACGGTTCATGAAAGCTTAATTGTCCACAGTACCAAATTAGTAGCAAATGATAACTGATAATCTAGTCTGAGATGGAGTTCTGAGAGTGAGACGGAGAAGATTTGTCACTTAGCGGCGCTATAGCGTGTAATAGCGGCGTTATAGCGTGCAGTAGCAGCGAAAGTTATCATAATGGCAAAAATACGAATAGCTTAGCGTCAAGCCCGTCAAACTGCTATAGCACCGCTATTTTAAACTTTGGTGGAACCTGTCCATCCGGGTTGACACGGTGCTCGTATTTTTTTGAATTTATTCTAGCATTTAACGACACTATGCTTTCAGTGGTAAGCGATGCCCCCAACGACAACGAGGCGCCTATGGTGACTTCGTCAATCTCAAGATCTTACAGCTCATTCCTTCGGAGGTGCTCATAGGGATAGTGTTTACGTACATGTGTTCATAATAGTGAGTGTGCGTACGTGTGAACGTCTACGTTATACGGTGTAATTCTCAAAAAAAAAAAAATCTATCTTGTGTGAGGACGGGAAAAAGAGAAGATGCACGATACGGTACGCGGCCTACTCAATTTCTTGCGATTCCTCCTAACTAGCAGTCGTCTGCTGTATATGATCTTGTGGCAGTGAAAAGAAAGAGAGAAATGAGCGGCCCTGCATCTTGACCTGGTGGGCGATGAGTTAGTTATTAGTGTGCGCGTGCCTGCATGCTAGCTTCGTTCTTGCACGTACAGTCAGAGACCACCCAGGCCGCCCTAGTTGCATGCAGATGCAGGTGCAGGCTTCAGTTCTCCGATCCACGTCTAACTTTCCCGCTGTTGCTGTTACTGTTGTTGTTCCTGACTGTGTATGTTGCTCCGAACCCTCGCGTTGCTCGCCGTCGCCGTGGCTGCATCGATCGATCGGGTTCCGGACGGGAATCCTGTTCTGTTCTGGAGCGCGACCGACACCGACCTCGCTATACGCTACGCACCTTTACACCGATCATTCTCGGGCAAAGGCAAAACTAAAAGCTAGCGATACCAGGTTCAGATTCGGTCATGGATGCAAACCGAGCGTGGAGCTAGCGCATCGATCCGCGTCGGCAGGCCGCCGTCATGCATGTTCCTTCCATGCATGCCCGATCGAGGGCTTGCATCTCCGTCCGTCCACCTCACGCGCGCGCGTCCGCTCAGCCAAACTGATGCCGCGCGCTTATAATTACTTCATGCGATTGTTTCCGGAATAATAAAGCGCAGCCCGCAGGCACATGCACACGCCTGCAGCCTGCTAAAAACTTGTCTGTTTCACGTGTGCCACCGTACCCCTGGCCCTCTGGGTGCCGGCCGGATCGGAATCAGGGTCGCCGGCCGTCCTCGACTCCACTTGCTTGTTCGGCACGACGATGCGTATTTTGACCTCGCGTGCGTGCGTCAATCTGTTCTATCGTCGGCAGCTAGCGCGCGTGGTCAGGGTCGGTCGTCAACAGATTCCGTGGTTGCTACTGTCCTAATTTTCTTCTCAAAACAGATCTCCCTTTTCTCCACGGGTCGCCTACACGCTTCCTGCTAGTACGTGATCAGCCCAAGATATGCCTCTTCGTTCTCAACGAAACTTTCTTATACAATGCCAAGACTCTAATCGATCATATAATAATAATAACTAGCAAATTTGTCCGTGCGTTGCTACGGGTCAAAGAAATCCGTGATATGTTTTTTTTATCTAGAGTCGTACCCATACGTTACAATGGAAACCGATATATCCTGAGTCAGACTCCACGCCATTGCTCCTAGACACGATTTATTTTAATTTTTATTAGCACACATTTTGAGTAAGAGTCATGTCAAAAATTGCACTTATATACATGTACAATTTTAGTTTATATTAGATTTGATAATAAACTGCTCAAGATAACAAATTGCTCATGATTTCAGTTTTACGATTTATATTCATGTAATAAAATAGTAGGTGGGTGGATGTGTCTGGGACAGATTTTTTTTTTGCTCTTAATTAACAGGCATGGAACTGGCCGCAAAAGTTGAACCGTGAGCTGATGCACGCGATGACGAATACCAATTCCTGGGATCATAAAAAATAGCTTTGTCTAATTTATATTTACTTACTTTCTACTTTTATTTCCTTTTCTATTTCTATTTGGAGTAGGATTCATGTTCTAAGCAAGAAGCCTCGTATGACAAAAGAAGTCTATTTGAATTAGGATTCCTATTCACCTTAAGAAACACCATATATTTATGTAATAAAATAGTAGAGTTGTAGATGTGTCTGGAACGGATTCCACGTCCACAAAGTTAGTTAAGGTATTATTCCCAAAAAAGAAAAAAAAATTAATAAGGAAAACACAAAAGGTACGTACGAAAAAATGGATGGACGAAAAAAAAATGATCTGAAATTTTGCCTTTTTAATATTAGGTATAGATATAGGAAAAAGTCTAATTGACCCCCAAACTATTGGGGTAGTCTAGTTTACCACCTCAACTATGAAACGGTCTAATTTACCCCCTGAACTTTGCAAAACCGGCCAAATCACCCCTCGAGCGGTTTTGGACGGGGGTTTTGCCACAGTAACAACGGTTTTGCTACAGTAACAGTGGTTTTGTCCTTTTCTTTTTTATTTATTTCGTCTGAATCTTTTAAAAATCATAGTAAATCACAAAAAAAAATCATAAAATAGAAAATCCAATTTTGTTGGACTCCACATGAGTATATTTACACAGTAAATATATAATATAGTATGCTTTAGTACAAAGTTTTTGTTGTATGAATTATTCAAATTAATTACAGAAAAAAAAATAGATCAAAATTTACAGCAAAAACTTTGTACTAAAGCAAACTATATTATATGTTCACTGCGTAGATCTACTCATGTGGAGTCCAACAAAATTAAATTTTTTATTTTGTGATTTTTTTTGTGATTTACTATGATTTTTCAAAGATTCAGACGAAATAAATAAAAAGAAAAGGACAAAACCAATGTTACTGTAGCAAACCTTTGTTACTGTAGCAAAACCACCGTCCAAAACCGCTCGAGGGGGTGATTTGGCCGGTATTGCAAATTTCAGGGGGTAAATTAGATCGTTTCATAGTTGAGGGGGTAAACTAGACCACCCTCAATAGTTGGAGGGTCAATTAGACTTTTTCTATAGATATAGATATGCCGCCCGGTTCAATGCATGGCTTTTGTCATCTATCTTCTCAACCTTTCTTCTCTTCTATTCTACCATGCCTGAGGGCTGATGAGGTTACCATTCACGCAATCAAATGTGAATGTGAGCAATCAACATCTAGTCTCATACGTGCTATGTTCAGTAGTGAAGAGACAAGGCAATAAATATTTGGACATGTGAACAATCTCAAATTAAAAAGTTATCAACTTTATTTTGATTTGACCTTATATATGAAAAAGTTCTAATTTTTGTGTGTGCAAAATAGCATATCACTGCCAGTTGAAGGCATATTACTGCCGGTTGAAGCCATAAAATGATAGTGATAGTCCGACAATGATATATAGCGTATTCTGTGGTACTACCAATCACTATATATGTTTTTCATCCGTATTTATACGCCTGTGCATATGAAAAAAATAAAATTAGATCCAATGATCATTACCATCAATGACGACTAGAGCCTATCAGATTGATATCTAGATGTATCTCTTTTTTTTTACGTTATGATTTGTTTCTTCTAGCCCGTGTGATGAGATAACACGGAGATTCCAATAAAACTTTCAGTTTCAGTTAGTAATAGTAGTAGATTGGGTGTGCTTATTTATATTGTCAGTAATGTACCCATGATTCTCAATGCGGAATACACCACTTCAGACCTACTTCATTCCTCTGATCCCTGGTCAAAAGTTTTAGGTCAGGAGCACGCTAATGGCACTGTTAAGTTTGTTAACTAAAAGATACTAAACTAAAACTTGGGACCATTTTGATGCCCTGCATCGAATCAGTACTACCAACATTTTAATACTGTGCGCTAAAAGTACCGAGACTTTCTTTCTTTCTTTCTTTTGACAAAATGGTACCGGGGCTTCCAGAAGTGTGAGCTTGGCGCTCTAAAGAAGTGGACACGGTGGCGTGTGAAGGGGGGCTTTGCAGAATGCATGGCGTAACAGAAAGTCAGTACTCGGAAACACTGTCTCGCCATGGTCCAGCATGCCCTGTTCAAACGAAGGAACAGGAAATAGAGATCATGAGTTGTTGATATATATAGTTTGTCACTTGGCCGTATCATTTTAATGTCTTCATCAGTGGCATGATTTTTGACACGGTTCAAAGCACGGCATGACATAGGGCGTGTTCTTTTTCTCTAGTCCTAGGATTAGAGACTAAAATAGGAACTAAAATAGTGTTTGTTTGAATGGACTAGAAGAGACTCAAGGGCTAAACAAAGACTAAAATACCCTTCTTCTTCCTCAGGACAGAGGCCATGGAGAGGGAGCTCGCCGGGCAGAGGGAGCGCCCACCAAAGCTCGCCAGCTCGCCGGGGAGAGGGAGTGCCCGTCGGAGCTCGCCAGCTCGCGGCGCTGGGGCGCGGCGGGGCGGACGGGTCGGGACGGCCTCGCTTGGCGGTGCTGGTGCCAGGCCGCGGCGCAGCGGACGCGAGGGGCGAACTCCGGCCAGGCCACCGCGCGACAGACGGGTCGAGGCGGGGCGGCACATCGGGCGAGAGGAGAGAGTGAGGGAGGAGAGAGAGAGAAAGAAGGGGTGGGGAACAAATGAGGGGCATGGGGTATCAATTTAACCCCTTTAGTCCCAATAAGTCTCACCACATTGAGCGAACCAAACACATGGCTAGCAGGCCTTTCTTCATGGAAACATTTCTGATAGCTGCTTGGGAATTGTGGAAAGTAAGGAACAGGATGGTCTTCGATGGAGTCCAAGCTACTTTCAACAGATGGCTCTTCAATTTCAAAGAGGAAGCTACTTTACAATCTTTTCGTATTAAGGAAGCTGATAGGGCTGCTGTTTTGCTTTGGCTTGACGCGTTGTAATCTTTGTTTCTGTCATTGTCGTTGCACCCCCTTCGTCTCTGGGGTAGTGTTGTATAGGTGCTTGTTTGTTGTTGTATAGCTCTCCCTTCCTCCCTTTCTATAAGTGTCTACTCCTGTTTTCTTTTTATAAAGCTTCCCTAACCGTGGGGAACTCCCCCACGGTATTTTGCGTAAAAAAAAGTCTCGCCATAAGGGACTTATGTATTTTAGTCTCTAGTCCCTATTTTAATCTCTGTTGTATGGTTTAAATGGACTAAAATTTAGTCTTTAGTCCCTCCTCTTACGAAAACAAACATGCCCATAACAAATTTTGAAATAATAGGATACATGATATGACCCGTATCTTGACTGTGTTATGCCAGCGTGGAAAAAGAATGATCCTTCTATTAATGCTTGACTTCTATATAGTCTATCGTAACAACAATCATTCAGGAAACACGAAATGTGTCCTTATGCGTGGAATGTGTAGTCATTTTTTCCCTTACTTTTAGAAATTGAAGACAAATTTCGTTTTAGTAAAATATGTTCTACATGCTTGCACAACTGGCAAAGCATAGTAGGCATTCAACCATATGATGTCGACGTTTTAATGTCTTACTCTGTGTTGAGCAAAATTGTTTCTCAGAGATGTAATTATGTTTCTAAATAGTTAAGAAAAGGCTCTCTTTTCATTGAAAAACGTGTGAACATGGTGTAGTCAAGAAATCAAGGTTTTCCAAGAACATCTAAAGTTGGCAAAATGCAATGCTTTTTTTGTCACGACCAAGCACTAGGTTCCACCTCCACTTTCATCACCATATCAGGTTTGGAGCCTTTTTTATATTTTTAATTTAACATTATTACAAGTGGAATTATTGCCTGTGCTCACGCTTTGGGTCAAATATAATCCTTTCGATCATACTGATTTTTTCTATTTTTAATATTAATATTTTGTTTGGAGTCAGAAGGATCATGTGTGTATATATATTAGCCATGAATATATGGTATTCTCTTTATTGAAAATTATAAGATGTTTTGGTTTTTTAGATGCATTGTTTTTATATAGTGTATATCTAAGCGCATAACAAAAGTTGTATATGTAGGAAAACCAAAATGTCCTGTAGTTTGGAACGGAGGGAGTATTTCCAAATCTTACATTGTCATTAAATTTTGTAAATAATTCGATATAAATATTGGTCAATGCAAGTGGCATTTCGAATACCATAAAAGATCTCATGTCAAATATTATTTTAGCATAGCAGAGAGGCCCGGGAGCAGATGGCGACCGGGGGCGGTCGTTCGTTGTGCGAACATTTGGTAAAAATACGAAATGAGAAAGAGAGAATATATGCATGACAAGACGCTTCTTGCACTGAAAAGATTTTGGCATGATTTCATTCCACTGTTTGTCTCAGCATATTTATCTTTTTGCGAAATGCACTAAAATCTGCATCTATGAGATGCACTACAGATGCGGGGATGAGATGCGGAGCTGCCGCTGCATGCAAGAAAGACCGAGATCGATATCAAAGAGGGCACGACGATTTGACGATCTGCCGAAGTCAAATCGACAATGAGACTGTGCGGGCGTTCGTCCGTCCGGGCACCGCGTGCCTGGGCTTGCGGCCCAATTAGGGCGACAGTCATGCCACCGAAGAAAAGAAGGGCCGCATCGATTCCTTCGCCCCTCGCCATTTTCATCCGCCACCGCGTGCCCTGGCCGCTTGCTGCCGCGCCCGCCCGCCCGCGCTCCCTCCCTCCCTCCTCAGCGACCTCCACTGTGACCCAGCTCCCACTCCCCCACCGCAGAGACGGAGACGACGACGACGACGGCTCTGACGAGGTAGGTCGGTCTTTCTCTGGATCTGAGCCTCCTCCTCCTCCTCCTCCAGAGCCTTGTCCTCCTCCTCCTCATCCTCCTCCTCTGGATCTGAGGGACGCGGCGGTGGCTAGGGTTCCGGCGAGCTCCGGTGTCCTATTCCCTCCTTTCTCCGACGAGCTCGAAGGTGATGGGCTAAGGTTGGAGCAGCCTGCACCTCGAGCCCATCCCTTGCTGTTTGTACGTCCTTTATGCTATTTTCTCCCGTATTGCAATGAGTTTTTTTTAATGTTGCAACAGATGATTTTAGAATGTTATAATGGGATTTGGGTTGTTGCAACTGATGATTTTTGAATATTTCCATTTCCACGTTTCATGGTTGATTTTTGCGATGTTGTAGCACTGTTATTTTCGATGTTGCAGCACATATTTTTTGATGTTGCAGCACATAATTTTGGATGTTGCAGTATATATTTTTCGATGCTGCAGTACATGTTTTTTCGATGCAGCACTACATATTTTTGCGATGTTGTCGTACATAATTTTTGATGTTGCAGTACATGTTTTTCGATGTTGCACTATTTATATTCCAATATTGTCCTACATAGTTTTTCCATATATTTGTGATGTTGCAGTTGAAGTGTTTTCGTGCTTTTTGGGACAAGAGGCGCGGTGGGGG
This sequence comes from Saccharum hybrid cultivar R570, assembly GCA_038087645.1. Lineage (NCBI taxonomy): Eukaryota > Viridiplantae > Streptophyta > Magnoliopsida > Poales > Poaceae > Saccharum > Saccharum hybrid cultivar. The sequence continues at coordinate 78,695 of JAQSUU010000077.1, read as the reverse complement.
AACGAGGGGCGTTGAGAAACGAGCACAGGGGTGCGGTGGGGGAACGGAAAGCAGTGGGGGACGGGGACAGGGGCGTGATGGGGAACGGAGTCAGGGGCGTGGTGGGGAACGGGACGCGGTGGGGGACAAGGGTCTGCGTTCGGACGCTGGCAGGGGCCAGACGCCCGGGTGCTAGGGGTGTGTTCACTTGGTGAAAAGTGGGCGAAAAGTTACTGTAGCACATTTCGTTGTTATTTGACAAAATTTATTCAACCATAAACTAACTAGGCTCAAAAGATTCGTCTCGACATTTACAGACAAACTATGCAATTAGTTATTTTTTTACCTACATTTAATGCTCCATGTATGCATCCAAAGATTTGATGTGATAGATGAGAGAGAAAATATTTTGGGTTTACATGGAAAGTGAACACACCTACGTATGCCGAAATCGAATTACTCCTGCTGCTGTCATCAGAACGAAATCGTCAGAGCAGAAAATGCATACCCCATGGTTTGCGCCGTGTATCTGGGCTGGAAAGCCCAGCAACATGTCCCATGGTTTTGAGATCCGTAATTCTCTTGGCCCAGCGCGCACCGGCGGCAGTTTCGTTCGCGAATCATTCTCTGTCCTTCCCCTACCTTGGTTTCGCAGTTCCGCTATGCTCGCAAGCGCGCACAGACACGGAAGCTTTTGGCAGAGGTCAAAGCTAGCATCTGACGAGACGAGACGAGTCCATTTCTCAATTCCCGAAACGCCGCTCTGAATCCGGTCGAAGGCCTTAGTTCTCAATTCCTCCCTAAATTTCACTATGCAAAAAGAAGATTTTCCATTACATCAAAATGTCGATAAATGCATGGAGTACTAAATGTAGATAAAATCATTATTGTACTTTACGAGACGAACATTTTAAGTTTAATTAATCAATTTTTAAATAATTTTTTATACTAAAAAAAAAAGCTGCTACAGTGTTCCTGCATGGACACTATAGCAGCAGCATCCGAGTCGGACGCACCGACTCGGGAACTAAACACGGCCAAAGAAAGAAAGCCCGCAATCAGCCACGCAGATCTGCTGCACGTACTCCACCGCATCATCGATGACGCTTGCCTGCCTCCATCGATCGACGCATCCGGCATGAAGGCGATTCGCCTTTCCGCGTCGGTTTCTTCCTTGCTGGCCTGGTTTAGTTCTCAACTTCTCTCTTAAATTCAACTATGCAAAAAGAAGATTATCCGTCACATCAAAATACTGGCACATATATGAAGTATTAAATATAGATGAAATAAAAAATTAATTGCATAGTTTTATTGTACTTTGCGAGACGAATATTTAGAGCCTAATTAATTAAAATTTAGACAATTATTACCAAATAAAAACAAAATTACTACAGTGTGACGTAACACTCACTATGCAAAGTTTACCTCCCAATTTTAACATTTAAACAAGGCCAAAGAAAGAAAGCCCGCAAGCAGTCACGCAGATCTGCTGCACGTACTCCACCGCATCATCGATGACGCCTGCCTGCCTCCATCGATCGACGCATCCGGCATGAAGGCGATTCGCCTTTCCGCGTCGGTTTCTTCCTTGCTGGCCTTGTTTAGTTATCAACTTCTCTCTCAAATTCAACTATGCAAAAAGAAGATTCTCCGTCACATCAAAATGCTGGCACATATATGAAGTACTAAATATAGATGAAATAAAAAATTAATTGCATAGTTTTATTGTACTTTGCGAGACGAACATTTAGAGCCTAATTAATTAAAATTTAGACAATTATTACCAAATAAAAACAAAATTACTACAGTGTGACGTGACACTCACTATGCAAAGTTTACCTCCCAATTTTAACATTTAAACAAGGCCAAAGAAAGAAAGCCCGCAAGCAGTCACGCAGATCTGCTGCACGTACTCCACCGCATCATCGATGACGCCTGCCTGCCTCCATCGATCGACGCATCCGGCATGAAGGCGATTCGCCTTTCCGCATCGGTTTCTTCCTTGCTGTTTCGTGCTGCAGCTTCTGCCGCCTGCGCGCGAGGAGTAGTGCGTGCGAGTGGTGCGACCAAGCGGCGGAGAAAACAAAATCTCCAGGGAGGATGGTCCCCTACAAGCTACAATACCCCCGTATCGCCCGCTGATATAGTACTCTACTCTACTACGGTCTTCGCCCCTCTGTTGGTTGGTCGTGGTGGCTGGCATGGCATGGCGAAATGGCATCCAGTTCCCGAGATAGCCGAGCTAGTAGCGTCTTCTGCATTTCCAACGCATCCAACATGTGCGCAATGCCCCGTCCGTCCACTGGTGCCGACTGGCGAATGCCTGCCGAACAAGGAGGCGGGCGTCAACTGAATGAGAGAATCGGGAAAAGTGACACCAGGTTCAGATCACACTCTGCCTGCCACCTCCCGGCCTCACACTTGGCCCTTATTTAGTTCCCTTAATTCTCCCTCAAATTTCACTATGCAAAAAGAAGATTCCCCATCACATCAAAATGTCGGTAAATGTATGGAGTACTAAATGTTGATAAAATCAAAAACTAATTGCACAGTTTTGTTGTACTTTGCGAGACGAACATTTTAAGCCTAGTTAGTTAAAATTTGGATAATTTTTATCAAATACAAACGAAATGCTACAGGAATTCTGATACAGTGTTTTTCTTCCCAATTCTCTCATCTAAACGAGGCCTTGCAACACCTTTCTCTGCAAGTCTGCAACAAAGGTAGTAGGAGTATACTAGGGCCTTGTTTAGATGCACTCCAAAAGTTGAAATTTTTTCACTCTCTCACCATCACATCAATCTTTGGACCCATGCATGAAGTAGTAAATGTAGATAAAAAAATAACTAATTCACAGTTTAGTTCAAAATCACGAGATAAATCTTTTAAGCCTAGTTGGCCATGATTGGACAATATTTGCCAAATAAAACGAAAATGGTACTATTCATCGGTTTGAAATTTTTTCAGCATCTAAACGTGGCCTAGTACTACTGCAAGTTTGCAACAGCCAGTCATCTCCTCTCCTGGATGCAGATTTGGTCGCGGACGCATGCACACACGGTTTCCTGCTCCAACCACGCTTGCAGCCCCAAGCACGCGTGCGTGCGGCCGTTCCAGTGAGTTGCTGGTCAAACCAAGCAAAGCATCCAGATGGCCAGCGGCAGGCGGTCGATTGGTCGAATGTTCCCGTGCTGTCCTGTCGTCCCTGACGACCAAAGATGCCGCAAGCGTGCGCCTTTCCTTTCAACGTCCATGTGATGCGATGCCTGTGTGCAGTGCAGTGTCCGCATCCGCATTTGCATCCGCCTGCCCGAGCAGATTCCAGGCCTCAGGAATAAGCAATTCAGGCTTCGGCTCAACAACAATGTCGCTTGCATTGCCAAGAAACTGAAATCCTTTCCTGGTTGGAAAAAAGCGCCTTCACTCACATGGTTGCTTCTGCTGTTGGTTTGTTTGACGTCTTCCAGACTTCCTGTGCCTGCGGCCTCTTACTCATGCCGGAATCGTATTCATACATTGTCGCTAATGATACACTACGTAATACGGTATTACCCAAGTTCGAGTTGTTCTTCGATGACGTACGAGAACAACGTCAAGAAATATATATCCAAGCCAAATGCTGTTAGATGTTCGTCAGTACAAACAACAGATCGGTTAGATAGCGCGGTCAGAGTCAGAGAGGTTCCCCCACCATTACTATATATTCGGTCGTTTTCCACAAACAAGAATCGCCGTATGGTTAGACACTTTCCAGGTTCTCCATCCTTCGTCTCAAGAATATAATGTGCCAGCTTCTTCTTTGGCTTCTGGCATCTCTGTCCCCATTCCCAGTGAATAATGTCGGATACTCGAATTGTACAGCACATGTATGTACAACTTATTACTATCTCTGTTCAAAGAAAAATGCAATTTTTGGTTTAGAATAAGTCAAACTTCTGAAATTCTAACTAAGTTTATAGAAAAATATTATTAATACTTATGATTATAAATAAATATACTATGAAAATACATTTCATGATTAATCTATATTTGATAACATAAATTATGTGAGTACTTTTTTTTATAGAAGTTTGTCTATCAAACTTTAAACTGTTTGTTTGAAAAGCTAGAATTGCACCCCCGAAATACAACGTTGCCTTTGTGCTTTTGATTGCGACAAGAAATCAGCAATACATGCTAACCGTACCATTGTAGTAATTAATCAAATATGAGCAACTAAAAGCTACTCGATGTGATGAGTACTCAAGAGACAAGGCAAATATTGTAGGTACAAATAAATTTGTCTGTCAGTATCTCTGGGACACGGTATGTGCATGATACTCGATGCAAAATGACCGATTTCTCATCTAGCTAGAGTAGTACTTTCTCTGATCCAAAGGTCAAAAGGTTTTGGTCATCAGGAACAGACTAATGGCGATACTTATGTTTAAATTAAACTAAAGCTACAAAACTACACCTTGGGACCATTTTGACGCCCAGCATCAAATGGGTAGTTCCAACATTTTAATACTGTGGTTTGGAAGTACTGACAAAGTAGGAGTACTTTGACAATAAGTATGAACATGATGTGGTCAGGAAATCCATGTTGGGCGTTTTTCTAAGAATGGTCCCGTTCGGCTGTGCTGATAAGCCGGCCGAAAAACACTGTTGGATGATTTGTTGTGAGAGAAAAATAATATTTCATCTGAAAAAACAAGCCGAAAAAGACGGATTATAAGCCAGATGAACAGGGCCGCAACTGAAGTTGGCAAACTGCAACGCCTTTTTTTTTATCATGAAGAAACCATTTTATAGTATTTACTATGATATTCCTCTTTTCCAGACGGTGTTTGTCACCTGTGTTTCAAGATTGCTGATCAAATCTAGATCACGGTCAACTTTAACATGTGCTAAATTATGAAATCAAGCAAAAGAATATATGCCTGACAAGACAATAGTTCTTTTGTTCACCATTTGACTTTTTGCTGTTAGACAACACGCTTCTTTAGATACACCGTAAGTAATATGATGTTACATTGACCAAATATGCTCACTTAGGCACGGTGCTTGTCAAGATAGAATATTTTCTGTCTAGATCGTCGTCATTGTATCTGCTATCTGACGAAGTGATTTAGGTCAGAAAATCTCGTGTCGCCATCCTTTAGAGATGTAATGAATCCCAACACACATGCACAATTTCACTTTCTTCAGCTCCATATATTCTTCTAGCAAAGAATCGAAGACAATGCAAGCACAATCTTTATTTAACGCACATGTGTCGTTTCATGTTCCCAATGAACGGCTTCTTTTTAGAGCCTTCTAACTATTTAGTTTCCCTTGCATAGCTTTTTCGCGACCGTGCCGTAGCACGTTTTTCATTAAGAGTTTTAAACGGTTACAGGGTTTAATGGCCACACGGTAATCCCCAATTACCAACACAGGAAGCTAAGAAACGAGCGTGGTTGTGATTACGGCTCGGTTCAAATGGCTTATAATCCGTACTTTTTAACTTATTTTTTTAGCTGAAATAGTGTTTTTCTCTCACAAAAAATCAGCCGAAACAGTATTTCAGCTTGTTTTTCAGTATAAGCAAACGACCCTACACAAAGCAAATTTGCGACTAGTCTGCGAAGAGCAGCTGGGCTAGCTAATCAGCTCCTCGACAGAAGCGACTGCAGTTTCCCTAGCTTGGATAGCTGATTGTACTCTTCTTTAGTTGCATACCAGCTTCTTGCGTATATAAATGTGTATAAATATCACTGATTGATTTATCCTCTTAGTTAGTTTTCTTGCATGGCTGATGCACTGCATTCGCTACTTGCCTTGACAACGAGTGAGCGCACAATGCGAGGTGTGCACTGTGCAGAGCATATGTGCCATCGGATTCACTACTTGCCTCGACAAGAGGCCACGCAACGTCTTCGCATTCCCAGGCAGCGAGATCATCTTCACTTGATGAGCTATTGTAGCCAATCTTTACAAATTTGGCCCCAACAAGGTCATTATTTGGATTTTTTTGAAAGATTCATTATTTTATTTAACTTAATGGACGGCAAAAACTTGCAAGTTGGGAACAGCAGATATTCCCACTTCTCACTAGTTTGGTGCATTCCTAAATTAGCCTTGCACAACAAAAGAAGAAAACTTTGTTCTCATATTAATATTATGCCACCAGGTAAATTTTGATGGTACTTATTGCTTATCTGACAGGTGGGCACGGGGATCACATGTCATTGGAACATTATATTAACGACAAGGGATAGCTAGCATGTATTTTCAGTAGAAATTATGGTCTTCTTTTAAACTAAACTATGGAGTACATCACCTTCAATATGTTGCTAGATACTACTCTCTCTATTCTAAATTATTATATGCCATTTTGAATTTTCTAAATGCATATCTTATTTTTTAGATTTTTTTCGGCCTCTGCGAGATACATATCTTATATAGATATGTATTATATTTAGATACATAGCTTGTATAGAAAAAAAATGAATGACTTATAGTTTGTAACGGGCTCATGGTCGGATTATAGTCTAAAGTACACTATATTTGTCAGGAGTTCCAGCATTAACCAATATCTGGTTGAATTAATTTGAAATAATTTTTATCTAAAGCTAGCGCACACTATTTTGTTCCAACCAGTGTGTTGGGAACCTAGCATGTTTTTTTTGAAAGATGGAACCTAGAATTTTTTTTAATTGCACTGCATCATCTATCTTGTCAACTTAACGACAATATTATCAGCGAGCAGGCAGTTACCAAAACTTCAATATACATATATATGACTAATATAATAGCTTTTTAAGGTGAATCTATACGTAATAATAAAGAGACAAAATTTCTCACCCCCCATTTTTTTCATCCGGCCCTCCCCTAACTACTCGGCATCACTCTTCTTAGTTTGGAACTGAAAAACCACTACTCAACATCACTCTTCTAAGTTTAGAATTGAAAAAATTATTTGCATTGCCTCTTTATTATTAGGTATAGACTTACAACAGATATATATATAAGCCACCTAATTAAACCGAGTCAATCTCTCCTTGATTTTCCATACGGGACAAATAATTTAGTGCATATATTATTATTATGGGCCTTATTAGTGTTTAATTGAAACACGGTTGAGCTAAGCCCAAGTATTCTGGCTTACGCACGCCGGACAACGTCCGTTTTAAAGAGGCAAAATTTCTCTCCTCAATTTTTTGGTCCGGCCTATCCATCCATGTCCAACTCCGTAATGACCGTTCGTCCCACTTAGTATGTATAAGGCAACCCCTTCAACACGGTTTAGAAGAGTTTCTTGTGTCAAAACTGAGTAGTATTTTTGTCGAGTCAAACTACATCTCCTGTCCGAATCAAACTCCACCGCCTCTTGCAATCTTGGTCCCAAGTAGACATACAACCTCCCGTGACTCTCCCTGGCCAAACATCCATAAATAAAAGACACGAGCAATACTAATAATGCATTAATGCCTAATGTATGTTGAGTGCAGATTGTTGTTTCGGGCTTAACAAGATGCATATGCGGTTTATTACGCTGACCGTTTCTTTTTTTCGGAGTTCATTTCTTCCACGTCGTTTTTTGAACGGGCTCGCTCGCACACGAGCCTGCTCTACGCCACTCTCTTGGAGTAATCTTGGGCCAAAATAAGCTAGCATTAGGAAGGTGAAAGTCGTCAATAATTCCACACTAGCTGCTACCAAATTCTAACAATAAATATAGTATTTTAAATGTTAACCTTTATCTATAATAAACATATATTTTATTAATAAATTGTTTAGGAATAAAAAAATTATTACTATAAGATGAATCGGCTGATGACCTAACTAATCAATCCGTAAACTTAAATCTTGAACACTTTGTCATCCAATCTAATAAAAATAAATGTTTCTTCAAACTATATGCACATGTAAGTGCAAATCTTTAATATGTATGTATATATAATAAGAAATTTACATATTTAGGACTTCAATTGTCGCGCTTCGCAATCTTAACCCCAAATATCGACTTCGTTAAAATAGGTTGTACTGACTTTAATTAGATACTATAGTCATAATTTACTATAAGTGTTTGATAGTTTCTCCCGTTGCCACGCACGGGCATGTTTGCTAGTAATATATGATTAAAGAAATAAAATTGTGCCTTCTTGATGTAGTACATCATGACACTTTTATTCTCAACACACATGCACTTCCTTTTCATTCACTTTCTCACGTGCATACCATCCTGTGTAAGAAATCATTCTCATTCTCAAAAGCACTGAGAACGGGGAGGGGGTGGGGGGTGTTAAGAAAGTGGCTTAAGGTCCTAACTAAAATTCCAGATTGCATGGAACCCTCTTTCGATCTTGTATTCAAAATGTTAATACCAATACTGGCATTTGAGCCTATATATAGTATTGCAAGTAGCACACGATCTGTGCTAACAATGGTAGGAGTTCTTGAGGAGCTAATCCATGTTGTACCTTCATTAGTCGGTAATGCAATCATTGAGGTCAGAAAGTGGAGCAAATAATGACCAAATCACTTATATGAGGATGCTCTATAATTAATTGTCAATTATTTGGAGTATCTCAATGATGGTTTTATGATGCTTGCAGGATGAAAAGAAGCATACATACACGACTAGTATAATTCTTTTGAGATTAAAAACTATATAATGGTGGCAGCATAAATGATGGAGTTCATGAAGCTTATGAGCACTAAATAAAAAACCTTGGATTATCCGATGATATTGTATTGTAAAACATGGACCTCTTTGAAACCAACACATAAATCCCAGAGGCAAATGGATGAATTCAATCCAATGAGAGATGATTAGTTAAGTACCACTTGAATCAATGGATGCCTCGATGGATTTTAATCGACAGGAAAACCTTTCTGCATTTGAAGAAATTTTAATAAATGTTATAACACCTTTGTTAACGCATAGTTCAGAAATGTAAAATAAAATCATAATTGGATACTTGGTTATTTGAAAACTAATTTGGTAGTGCTGTAATTTCTCTAGGTTTATATAAATTAGTGGTCAGCTTGCTAGTAGTTCATAGACCATCATATCAATAGCCGAAATTTCAGTACTTAGTGAATCTTATGCGCCTAGGTGCAGTTTGAAACATGGTTAGAGGATCTCTAAGCTACTCTTTACATCCTTGCTAATTTATAGGAATAGAGATTTTTGGTAAAAGAAATACCCTACAACAGCCTCTTTAATTAAATCTCCAAATATAGACATCTTTTATTCTGTATATCTTGCTAGACAAAGATGGTGAGCAATAATGAATCTCTAGAGTACGCACAAGATATATAAAAGTTGTTGGATGGTGAAAAAATATAGAAAATGATTTTTACTCAAATGACACTTCAATGATAATTTGGAGAGTAAAATTTAGAAAGACTCTCGGAGTACTATATAGTGGGTGACTATATATTTATTTAAAAGTTCAAGTTTACTTTGGTAAAAAAAATTCCAGATTTAAAACTTTAAATAAAAAATGATCATCATGAAGATTCCAATTTGAAGTTTGTAGACTTGACCTTGATAATACTAACAATTTAAGTGTAGTTGTTCGGTAGTTTCAAATTGGCTAGTAGTGTATCTCTGGTACATAGTTAACGTATTATAAAACTCACACATGGGGCACCAAAAACAAGATTTGCAACACCCAAATCAACATTCGAACCGTATACATGTCCCTACAGTCAAGATTAATCTCTATATATATATATATATATATATATATATATATATATATATATATATATATATATATATATATATATATATATATATATATATATATATATATATATATATATATATATATATATATATATATATATATAAGCAAGCAATGGAATATTAATCATAAGATACGATCATAATGTATATAGCTGAAAGTATGGATCGATACATGACGAGACAGGAAGAGACAAAACTAACTCAACTAGAGGTTGTCCCCCCCCACCACCGCCGCACCCCACCCCAACCCCCCCCCCCCCCCCCAAAAAAAAAAAAAAACTCAACTGGTATATACACATAATCGATCCCAACAGGATGCTCCAAAAGGTCCAGGTAGAATCTAGTCTACTTGTATCATCAAAAAATACTCAGAAAGATGTTTGTTTTCACATATTTACTGATGGCTAGGACATCGAGGAATCTTATGCAACAATGTCGATCGTCCGTTCATGCTTGTGTGTGTGCCTACGTACGTATTGAAAAGGCAGAAGAGCACTACTAATATTGATACAACCATGTACTCCCTCTATTCCAAATTTAAAAGCGCTTTGGCATTTCTAGATATATAGATTTTGATTTGTATCTAGATATTCACTTATGTCTAAGTAAAATTAATGCATCTAGAAAAGTCAAAACGTCTTATAATTTGGAATGGAGGGAGTATTTGTTTTCCTGGGTACGGTGTTCATTTATGCCATCTCTGCAGCGCTTTAAATTTGATACTGTTCTTGTTTACATGTCAATATTGTTAGGGTCTCTGATACAGTTCTGGATTGAGTTAAAGTGATTTTGTGATGGTGCAATAAGGTCTTTGAAATTTGGCTCTTGATATCCTAACAGCGTTATTGAAAGTGAACATTTGAGGACAATATGTTTAATTAATTAGATTCATTTGAAATGTGTTTTTATAACGCAAAAGTATTAGTAGATTTTATAATAAGTAGTCATAATAGAAGATAATGGTGAGCTGAGCGTGGATTAGTTGATTAGGTTGGTGGAACCTGCTAATTATCATTTTTAGTGGTAAGCAACAATACCCATCAACAATTCGTGAACTACGATGGGTGATTTTGTCAATCTCATATATATATATATATATATATATATATATATATATATAGGACTGTGCTAAATAGTACCTAGGGTACTGATTATTATTTAGTACCCGACCCTTCCGAGGCACGCAGCCCACCAGCGCACCCGCAGCCCGCCTCCTAGCCTCCGTTTTTCCCCACTCCCACGCTGATATTTCACGCCGTTTTTTCCTCCCGCACTGATTTTTTCACGTCGTTTTTTTACCCACACGTGCTTAGATAGTGCCTCCGTTCAGGACCCGGTTTTTTCTCCTACGCCGGTTTTTTTTCACCCACACGTGCTTAGGTGGTGCCTCCGTTCAGGTAGTTCTCGAAATGCTAAATGCTGATGGCCCATGTCCTCACGCCATGTCCTAAGTCACCCTTTCACCCCCTTTTTTATCTTTGGAATAAGCGTTATGGTCAATCCGATATGCAGCAACAAACGGACAAAATAGCACTTCGTTTTTCAATCTCAGTTAATTTGTAGCCCAAAGAATTTTAGTTATGATTAAACGTGAAATTTTCTATTTCTAGAGTTCAAATGATCCAAAATTTATAACCATAAATTACATTTTGTTTTCAAACAAATTTACTTTGTATAAGCAAATTTCAACGAACAAGCAAGACTTGTCCTTGCAATACAAAGCTTTTTGCAGGGTATAAGCACTTTCAAAAAACAAGAGCCATCAAAAGCCCAGAACCACTACATTAACATGTCCAATCGTGCATCTCAAACATGCAAACTACGAGGAGCCATGAGGTAGTGCGAGCACCTAGGTGCTCTTGGCACTCGAGGACTCCATGGTGGTGCTCAGCAAACATCTTGCACAAGATCGTCCACTATAGTGCCACACCATCACTCCAGGCATGGGATGCTGAAGAGGTGTTTGCCTCAGCAGCATTAGTATGGCTATAACGTCTTCTAAAACCTGCAAGATGGAGTAATGAGCTTAATAACAAGTGAAATAACCTCTTCTTGACATGATTAATTTTAGAATATAATCTTAAAAAACAAGTTTTCTTGTGGGGGTAACATATCCAGTTAATTATCAAGATGATACCACATAAACATTAAAATTTTATAAGTTGTTATGCAAACTATTTCGATTTGAGCATATGACACTCTCCCCCATCTCCCTGTTTCATTGGCATTACCTCATAATCAATATATATGAATGTATCTAAATGAATTTCTCTCTTACAAAATCGAAACCAGCATAGCAGCATCAGAAAAGGAAAAGATATCAAAGTTTACTGCAACACAGAGGAAGACAGAGTCAATGAGGGGAAGACAGGAGGAAGACACAAACTACCTGGGCCACACAAACATGGAGAAACTTTTGTCTCACTTGGCCATCAGCGCACAACCCCTCCTCATTCAGAACCTGAACTTCACAGCCATCAGCTCCGTCACTATAAAACCCACCAAGCCATGACAAGATAAAAAAAGTGAAGTCTAGCTGCAGTGATGATCAGAAAAGGCATAAGCTGAATAAGTAAAGTCTCCGAGGCATAACTACTTGGACAGCTAGATGTTCAATCAAAATTGACCGAACTCTAGCCGCAGTGCTGATCAAGTTTCAAGTTTTAATTTCCATGATTATGCATCGCAGCAAAAAATGAGCTGCTAATTAATCCACCACAGTTACTATATCACAGCAGCAACACTTATAATGTCATAAATTAAAATAGTACTAACTCTTGTGCCTTGGCATCAGTAGTTAACTGAATAAGTGATCCACTCAATTACAATTTTATTAATGAATCATACTATGGAACATGTTTCTAAATAATATTTTTATTGTCACGTAGCAGGCTAGGATTTCTATGACCACCTGTTTTCTGGAACAATCATTGTATCTGTTTCTAGAAATGAATATTTATGGTCACAGCTAATTGGTTAACCATCAACTGTTTATCAAACCGTCTGTAGCTAACATGTTTTGCCCAACATTTCGTTGGTGACACTTGAGAACCAAAATAGAAGAGAGAGCCTGATAGTCTAGAAGAAAATGGTTTCTTCTAAAAATAGTCTACAATAAAATGGCTTCCTGGAGAAACCACAAAATACTCAACTTTAGAGCAATGAAGGGAAGAAGGCACACCAGTTCAACACACAGGTATTGCTCTCTTTCTGCTCGTTCCTGGCTGCATAAATAGGACAAGGATGAGACTGACATCGTCAGTCAGACAAATCAATTTTAGCATAGGTGGGCATGACAGGTTCAGATCCTGGTCCCACAAGCACCATGCCTGCAATGAAAATACTAATGGCATGGGCGCATGGGAGATAAATTTTAGTGTTTCTCCAGCAATTGAGCTATTCATAAATCATCAGTCTAACTATACACTCATGCATAAATTATAGAAAAAGTTAATATATCGTTGCTAGGCATTTGAACAAACATTTGACATGCAAGTTGTCAACACAAAACATTTTGCATCCAAGTTGTTGATTTCCACTCAAGACAGTGTAATTCCTGATATAAAAGGTACCATAGATTCAGTAAAGCACTTGAATGAACATTTGACATGCAATCTATAATATACTAATAGAAGAACATTATAGAAATAATACACACTGACATGAACAGTAAGTTGAAATTGTAATGGTGAAATCTTATTAGACTATGCGTCACTGAGCTAATACTTTTTTAAACCACATGAAACAAAAAAAAATGTTCAATATGGCATCTTACACATGGTGCCTGTGGTTTGGGCACTAGTCAAAAGAGAGTGGAGAGGGAACCTTACATGCTGAACGCGCACAAAGAAGACTAATACGAAGAAATCCTCACGGACGCACATCATTTTACTTAAAACAAAAATTCAGCTCCAGGTTCAAGATATTCTAAGACTAAAACTTCAATGCATACATTCTCTATTTTCTGGAGAGATGCAAAATGAAGTCACTCAACTATATGGAGGGACGTCTAATCCAATAGTAACCACATTCATGTTATTATTTCAATTGAACCACAAAAATCATCTCAGTTCACAGCTTTTCTTTAAAAAATAAGCAAATTTGTGGAGGTCGAATTTGCCTGAGGCTAGGTTGGCGCCGTTAGAGCAGGAGGGTTGTTATCGACATGCTTCAACATCGGTTGTGCAGCGGCAGGAGCCACACTAGCATCTGGTTGCTCCTCACCACTCGTCCGGCGTACACGGATGTGACCAGCGGAGGAGAACAGCTGCAACATGGGGAGACCTTGGTGTCAAGAGGGGGGAACGAAATCCGAGAAGGTCTCCATGCGGCAGGACACCATCAGCCACTGGCCAGCACATCCTGCAAACAAGAAACAATGTCCATGCCCTTTCAAAACTTGAAAGATTCATATAGCAAAGAAATAACCTTCTAATTATCTAATGTAGCATAATTAGTCACCCAAACAGATCAGATGACTATATTGATATGGCTAATTATCTAACGAAGCATACGTAGTGGCACGAACAAAAAAATTGACATGATGAAAATTCAAGCATAATAAGTCACACCTACAAATCAGGAATATTAGAAAAAATGACCTTTGTGAGTGATCATGGAGTGTAGCTGGAGGAGGGTGCTTTGATGGAGAACGCTTGTGATCTGCAAACAGAACCTAAGAAAGAACAAAAGAGAATAAATAACACTGATGAAAATATTAGCTCTAACCACGAAGCATGATCAAAGATATTTATAGTAGTGGACTTTAAAATGGCATGTTGACTTCTGGCATCTGACAAAGGATGGGTCAATGAGTTAATAACCAAAAGCTGATCATCATTGAAGTTTGTTGAATCAAGCTGGCAGATAGCAAATACTAACATTTAATATCACAAAAATGCATACAAACAGATGACGCTGCAGGAGCACGTTTGATAAATATTGTCATTTCCCAATTTTCTAACCTCAAGGAACTGACATAAGAAATTAAGAAACAAACACATTAAGCAAAAGAGATTTGATAAATTGGAGAGATTAGTTGCACTGTTGCAGATCACAGTAGCATACGAGCTTAGTTCCTCTGGGCCAAAAGTGTAGGCTAAAGGAAATATGACCTGACCACTAAATCCTCCAAGGCAAGGCATAGGCAAATCGAAGAAATTTGGTTTCACTGTAGAAGCAAAGAATGCATCTAAATTGCTATCAGCCCACTATGACCGCTGTTCCCACATAAAGCGCAGGAATGCTAGCGGAGAAACATCCTAACTAGTAGTAGTAGAATTCATGTAAAAACAAATAAACTAAAATGTTAAGACAGTGTAAAAAAACAAATTCTAACTGTAAGGTGAAACTAACATGCAGGAACATTGATGCCTTTGCATAGGGTACACTGCTACTGACTAAAGGCAATCAATTACTGAAAGTTGCATTGCAATTGAGCACTTTACTCAGGGATGGGTTAACAGAGATACAAACATCGTCCACTCCATCACTTCCAATCACAGACCATCCAGCAACAAGAAATGCTTTGCCACCCATCGAGCAAACAAAATATCATGCTAAAAAGGAAATGGTAAGCAGCGGAAGTTTACCATTAGGAAACTACTACTCCTAGACTCCCAACTCTGATAGGAAATTCTGATCATGAAATGCGTATCAAAGTGACAAGATACAACGATGTACATATTTAAAGATGAGCATATGAGCAGTATACAAATGGTCTTGCAAGAAGCAAAGTGGCATGCATAATAGGATACGGAAATTTTAGAATACATGAGCATATGGTCAGCAATGATCAGCTTTGGGATTCAAGAGCATATGAGCATCAGGTGCTCACACATGCAATTGTCAAAAGCATACCACAATGATTAACAGGCAGAAACCTTAAATCTGTAATATCAACAGGTGCATACATAGATCAAGATAGATAAATCATAAAATCAATGCCAAGTTTATGACTGGTGGAGACAGTGATAAGTCCAAAAAAGTGTTGAGCATTCTCTAGCATACCTTTTTTTGTGCTAGTGGCACGCCACTGTTGCTGATGGAGTGCGCCTGCCCATACTTATTTGGCCAGCTAGCAGGAGACTTTTGATGTAGTTCTATTAAGCATGACAGACAACTCGGTGCAATTTTCAGATTATATGATGAAAAATGGAACCATGACACATGACCAGGGATTCCTAATTACAGGACATAGGTGTTAATAAACAGGGAGGAATCCTGTCAAAGACAGTTGGTACAAAAATCCAGTAGTAAGAGATAATCTCATGCTCTGCTCAGTTCACTAGGATGAAGACAACATAATGAAGAGCAGCCTAAAACCGGATAACGAGTCAAATTGGCGATTTATTTTCGGAAAATCAGTAACAATATGCAATACATTGATTTGTCTGAATACCACCCAGTGCAACAATAATAAAGGCAACAACAATGATAGCCGGACACGGAACTAGATGACCACAAAAAATTTAAAAAATGCAGCAAGACTGTACCTACAGGGTACATGCAATGCAATGATATGTGGCTACAATTGCCATCAATAAGCCTGAAAAATGAATGACAATCAAGTGACTGTTGTTGCATCCATTCATAGGATAATAAATATACAAGCATAAAGCAACAAAAAATTTAGAGATTTAGACCTAGACTCAACCTTGCTGCTAGTGAAGAAGAGCTCCTAGCCGTGGTGGTTCCTGAACGACTGGGCTGACAAACGAACACTCACATAGTCACATCAGACCAAGAGAAGCTCAAGGGAACGCATCCTGCAGTCGAATCATCAAATCGAATCAAGAAGGGGCAAGGGAAGGGGAAAGGGAAGGGGAAGATGTTGCAAATGAGGAGCTGGGGAAGGGGATCTGGAGGAGGGGCACCTGGATCTGCCACCATTGTTGCAGGAGCACACGCAGGACGGCGGTGGCGGTGGCGGTGGACTGATGGCGTCGCCAGGCGAGTCGCTACTCCTTTCTCTGAGAGTTCGCGACGGGAGCTGACGATGAGTCACGGGCGAGCACAGGAGGGTGACACGCAGGAGTGGGAGAACGGAGAAACCGCTGATACAGCCGGGTGATGGGGATCAGCTGCTCCCTAGGCCTACTACCCTAGATCCGTTGCCGGCGAGGGGATGAAGGCTCAACTCGTCAAACGCCGGGATGCAGGATGGGGCGGAGGAACGCTGCGGAGGGGCCATGCGGGTAAAACGCGGCCACTGCCGCCGCCGCCGGTGGAGAAGAGGGAGGGAGGAGGAGGAGGTGGATCGAGGATGGGAGTAGGTGGAGCTGGACATCGCCGGCTCACTGTCAGTTGCGGAGGGGCAGAGGGAGCCGTCACACCGCCGAGCAGAGGAGGAACTGCCGCTGCCCACGACAGGAAAAAAGGAGGACGAACAAAAATAAATGGGTGAAAAAAACAGAGAATAAAAAAACAGTAGGCATCGTGGGGAAGTCGGGGTCGGTCGTGCTGGGTGGGTGGGGTGGCTCGGCGGATCGGAATTAGTAGGCGGTGGGGTGACTCGGGTACTGAATATTAATCAGTACCCAGGGTACAATATAGAAATACTATATATATATATAGTCTCTAGGTGCTCACAGTGATATAGGATGTGAATGCGCATATGTTGGGGGAAGCACCTCCGGCCAGCTGCCTCGGTAAACCCTCGGCCGCTCCAGCGAGCCCACGATAACTTGCTGGGTGGCAGCAATGGCGAGGGTTGCCCCGCCATGATCACCTCTTTTTTGTGCAACCGTAGGTCCATCACTGATCGACTGGGAGGGACCTCCGCCAAAGGCAGGGCCCCACAATAGCCACTTCAGATCGTGTGTCAAGAAATGGAAGGCAGCGGACACAAGACGACATGAGAGGCGCCGTCATCAGGGTGGTTGGCGGCATCATGAAGAATTACTAGAGTGCCCCCATGCACTTGTAAGTAAGTTGCCTCGAGTGAATAGGCGTCAAGTAATTTCACTTTGCCCTCAGGTATGGTCTATAAATACCCGGTGGGTGGCACTGTTTAAGACTTGATTTAATGGCCATTTATTCTAGAAATTAATGCTACGTTGTCTTCTGTTGTGTCACTCTTTGACCCTTGCTATTTCGCACTTGTGGGAAACACTCGGTCTCCCCCTGTCTAACCTCTAGCGAGGGCGGGAGGCTAGGAGTAACCCCACAACATAATTTTCATGCATGTATATATGAGCATCTATGTATGTATTGTGTTTTGCAAAACAAAAGTGAATGGGCATAAGGTGTGAATGGACCGAGTTTTATGTACTCGTTTCCCTGGACAATCTTCTAAAACCTTTTACCAAGAAGTGTTGCAATTCATATAGCCACGATAAAATCAATGTTTGAGTGTCTTTATATGACTAGCTAGTTGGTAAATAAACCCGTGGTATATAGCCAACCTAGACAAATGCTAGAAGAGTGCTAGAACTGTAGGAAATCAAATGGACAAGAGAGACGGATCTAGCGCTAGAGTGGTATGAGGTCGAGCGCCTGCTACCGCTACTTGAAGCATAGAGCTCTTTCTAAGCCCCCTACAAATTGGTATTCATGAAAGCTTGAAAGAAGGGATTAGAGATAAAAGATAACGGAAGAAATGCCTCCCAATTTATTTTCCTATAGATCTATCACCAGACAAAACTGAGAGGTGCTAAAAAGCTGTCATCGTGTAGGAATAGCCACTACCAGAAACACAGCCTTTGCCGAGGGCTAAATATCGGGCACTCGACAAAGGCCCTCTTTGCCGAGGGCTGACCTAAGGAGCCCTCGGCAAAGACAGGCCCTCGGCAAAGAAACGGCCCTCGGTGAATGTCCTATGTTTGGTGTTGGTAATTAGTGACAATGCCTAAGTACTAATCCTATGCCTAAGTTGTATGTAGCATATGAGGATTAGTACATTCCAAGGTTGGTGGCAAGATGGACATGGTGATCATGATGGCCACACTTGGATTTGGACGCAACCCTACGTGATCAAGGCAAAGGTATATGCTTAAGGGTTATGTTTTAGTAACTAAGACACCTAGTAGGTGTGGTTATATTATAGGATAGATAGCCGTACTATAAAGAGGGGAATGACGCGGCTATTGAACTCCTAAGTGTCTCTAGGTGTGCATTTCATAATCATATGCATTTGGATAGAACTAATAACGCCTCAAAAAATAATTGTGAAAATGCTAACACACTCACACATGACGAGATCACTTGGTGGTGTTAGCACGTTTGCGAAGGCGGTGGAGTTTGAGCGGCAGGGAGGGTTTGGGGTCCTCTCTCCCTCCCGCCAAGCTTGCGAGGCAGGATTCAGGCGTTTTCGAGGAGTTGAAACGGCTATTTTCCACTACGCCGGAAGTCGAAAAAGAAACGGAGGCGAATGGAGGTCACAAAGGTGACCGGACGCGGTCTCTGTTTGACCGGACGCGTCCGGTCAGCGTTCAGCGTCTACGCGTGTTTCAGTTTGATAATCGGACGCGCAGCGCGTCCGGTCACTGTCGACCGGACGCGTCCGGTCGTTCAGGGAGCTTACTGGACTCCAACCGGACGCTGACACTGTGGCGTCCGATCAGTTCTACAGCGCGTCCGGTCACTGTTTCGTTGTGAGCTGCTCAGGCTTGACCAGTGCGTCCGGTCAGTCACGGGACCAGCGCGTCCGGTCAATTCTAGCGCGTTCGGTCTGCGTGACAAGCGCGTCCGGTCGGTGCTTCGCGTTTTAGCCATTGTGCGACCCGCGCGTCCGGTCAGTTGGACCAGCGTGTCCGGTCAGCGCGATTTCGGCTGTTTAAGTTTCTAACGGCTCTATTCGAAGAGGTACGTCTATAAATACTCGTTGGCCGGCTCAAGGCTCTCTCTCTCTCAAACATTTGACATACTTGTGAGCACTTTGACCTAAGCAACTCTTCTCCCACTCATCTCTCTTGCTTCTTTGCATATTCGAAGTGAGATTGAGTGATCTAAGTGCATTTGCATTGTGAGATTACATCTAGTTGGCACTTGGTGGTTGATTTGCTGCGGGATTCTTGTTTCTCTTGGTGGTTGCCGCCACCTAGACGGCTTGGACCAGCTTAGAGGCGTTGGCAAGAGTTGGTGATTGTTCTTGGCCACCTCCGGTGATTGTGAGGGGTTTGTGCCTACCTCGACGAAGCGCCAAAGGTAACGTTAGTGAATGCTCGTGTCATTGCAACCTTTTGCCATTTGGTAGGTTCTTGTGGCGTCTTTTGAGAGGCTCGGTGTGAGACTGATTAACCACCGAACCACGTGGTGAAGAGAGACACAACGGGGACTAGCGTGCCGGCAAGCATGTGAACCTCGGGAGAAATTTTCGTGTCATCACTTTCATATTGTGATTGATTGATCCCGGTGTTCGGTTATCTTGGTATTCATTGTTGATCATATTGGTTGGCTCATTACTTCGCCCCTCGGTGAATCTCTCGCAACTCAACTTCGCATTACTTTCTTAGTTATCTTTGCTAGCTAGTTTGTAGATCTTGAAAAGTTATAAAATGTCGTAGTTGAAAACTTTTTCATTTGAGTTAATTTAGTGCCTCAAAATGTATTTTGAAAAATCACTTTGCCGAGGACCATAATATAGGCCCTCGGCAAAGAGGGTCTTTGCCGAGGGCCTACCTTATGGCCCTCGGCAAAGAGATTTTTTAAAAAGTCTCCGGTGGAAAAACACTCTAAACGAAAGTTATAGATCTTTAAAAGTTATAAAACTTTATAGTTGACAACTTTTTTATTTAAAAGCATCTAATTGAGGATATTTATATTTAAAGTTTGAAATTTGAAATTTCAAATTTAAAAAAAAGTCTTGGATAGAAAAACACTCTAAACGAAAGTTGTAGATCTCGAAAAGTTATGAAACTTTGTAGTTGACAACTTTTTCATTTGAAAGCATCGAATTGCCGATAATTGTGTCTTAAGTTTGAAATTTGAAATTTAAATTTTTTTTTAAAAAAGCCTCGGATGGAGAAACACGCTAAACGAAAGTTGTAGATCTCAAGAAGATATGAAACTTTGTAGTTGACAACTTTTTCATTTGAATTCGTTTAGTACATCAAAATATATTTTGAAAAAATCTCTTTACCGAGGGTCATAATGTAGGCCCTCGGCAAAGAGGGTCTTTGCCGACGGCCTACCTTATGGCCCTCGACAAAGAGATTTTTCAAAAAGTCTCAGATGGAAAAACAATCTAAACAAAAGTTGTAGATTTTGAAAAGTTATAAAACTTTATAGTTGACAACTTTTTTATTTGAAAGCATCTAATTAAGGATATTTATATCTAAAGTTTGAAATTTCAAATTTCAAATTTTAAAAAAGTATTGGATGGAAAAACACTCCAAACGAAAGTTGTAGATCTTGAAGAGTTATGAAACTTTGTAGTTGACAACTTTTTCATTTGAAAGCATCTAATTGCCGATAATTGCGTCTTAAGTTTGAAATTTGAAATTTGAAATTTTGAAAAAAAAACCTCGGATGGAGAAACACTCTGAACGAAAGTTGTAGATCTCGAAAAGTTATGAAACTTTGTAGTTGACAACTTTTTCATTTGAATTCGTTTAGTGCCTCAAACAATCAATTTACACTCAGTTTGTTATAACATATGGGGAATCAAAATGGAATATAAACACAAGTGATAGAGGGTTGGAGTGGTTAGAGGAGGTAGGTGAGAGAGGGTGTAAGAGGTCATGAGTTCGAATCCCACCGACTACGACTTTGCAAATAGGGTAAAAATACTGTGTAAAATGCTACAAAAAATCCCGCGGGTGGGGGTGATGGCTCGTCGGCGCCTCCAAAAAAAAATTATTTTGCTATTTTTTTGGGTTTTTTTCGATTTACATTTTGCCGAGGGTTTTTCTTTGCCGAGGGTTTTTTTTGGCCCTCGGCAAAAGCTTTGCCGTGTGTCCGATAAAGGGCCCTCGGCAAAGACCTCTTCGCCTACTCAAAATTTCCCGATGGCTCTTGCTGAGGGCCGCCCTCGGCAAAGCCTTTGCCGAGGATTTTTGGGCCTTTGCCGAGGGTCTGAGGCTCTCGGCGAAGAACCCGAGTCCAGTAGTGAGCGCTCTATATACGCGGATATTATTTAAAACTAAAGCAGTTTTAAATTAACCGATCAATTGTGAACGTTGGGATTGCAATAATGTTTGTTCAGGTTGTGAAAAGCTACTTTATATTCAAAAGCATCACAACATGGTCATATCTTAATTATAAATAGGTGGAGGATGTCGAAGCAATCAGATACAAATCGTGTTTCGGTAGCAAATTACAAGGGCATCGAAAAACATCAATCAATAGTAGAATATGTTGTTGGCATGGCATACGAAGGACTTTGTTGTGGCATTGGCTCTGAAGTGGGCTTTTATGCATGAAGGGACTTGCAATGTACAAGAAGTAGACAAAATAGTTCCCTAGGATTTTGACGATGGACCCACTCTAATGAGCCTAACTTTGCATTGGCAGATACTACATGAGATGGAGGCAGTGATAAGACAGCAGCTTTAGCAAAAGAGAAGATCAACAAAGGTATCGAATGCAACCGCCCTTTAGAAAAATATTTTAGAAAGTAACTTATGATTTTTTTTTTAAAAAAATAGAAGATCAACTTTAATATATAGTGGCTTGGTTCTCAGAAAAAAATATTAATAGTGGGTTCAGTGCTATTCCTTGGGTTGATAGTTTAATCAGAACTGTAATCTGATCCCGATCGACCTTGGTATAGCTTTCACAGTAGAATTTAATTCTGAAAATACCAAATGTTGGTCAGTTGTCTGAATATGTATGTACTTAATGGCAACATCATAATATCTTGTTTGACCTAATAACCACTCCCTCTGTCCCAAAATAAAAGTCGTTCTCGCTTCCCGAGAAGTCAGTTTTTTTTAACTTTGACCAATTATATATAAAAGAATATTAATATTTATAATACATAATTAATATCATTAGATAGATCGTTGAATATACTATCATATTAAATTTATTTGGAGACATAAATGTTGCATACATTTTATACAAATCTAGTCAAAGTTTAGAAAGTTTGACCAGCACGCATCCCATAACGTCATCTATTCTGGAACGGAGGGAGTAGTGTAGATGAGGGGAAGAGAGACACAACAAGAGAAAAAAAACTAGAGGAGGGATGCATGTACATACTTTGCCAACAAATCACCTTGCCTTTCCATATCACCCAATCATAAACTCCAGTCACCTCCCATTACTTTCCTCCACTAGATACAGCAACTGCTCAGCTTTTTATCTCCTGGATGGATCCTTTTTATCCCATGTAATCCCCCTTCTTCCTGCACACTAATGACTCAACACGCTAACGACGTGCATGCATGCAGGCGGAACACGTACGCGTGCGCGCCTGGGCTTGCCCGACGAGTCGACGACATTCTCAGGTCGCTACCGGAAGCCTCGTCAAATCCATCGAGGCATGACTCACAGCTTGTATATACTCCCTCCGTCCAGAAAAAAAATGTATTTATAGGTTGCATGCCGGCAAAAGTAGTTCATATTTGACTAAATTTTTAGAAAATACTATTCACATTTAGGGCTCTAAAATAATTTATTATGAAAATACATTTCATAATTAATCTAATAATATTCATTTGATATAATAAATATATTGATATATTTTTATCTATAATTGATCGAATTTAAGATACTAAACCATAATACTGTGCTAGAATTGCTGTAACGATCTGATCTTCTGCAAGCGGCAGCCGAAAACGAGGTGTGGTCTGGTTCGCAGACCGGCCTAACACCGGGCTCGCTTTGGACCGTAAAGACCTGTGGCACGTAGGAGATAAGCTCTTAGTGAAGCTTCTGGTCTGGTTGAGCATTGTTATACTCCATGCATAATGTTTGCAGAAGAGATTAAGTGCGCGGCAAAAGCGCTACCAGCAAATGAAGAGAAGCACATATGCCTTGGTGGCCAAAATTGCCGGAGAAATTAGAGGTTGAAACTTGTAAGGTCCTGTTTGGTAGTCCCTGGACTGAATTTTAGTCCAGGGACTAAACTTTAGTCATATAGGTGTTTGATTTGGGTGACTAAAAGAGATTAAACCTGTTTAGGATGACCAAAATGTCCCCTATTTATTGCTTGCTGCTGCCCCTGGAAGATTCGGCTGAGCGCAATAATAAGGGGGCAGCCCCTGTCTAAAGTGGGGTTTTAGTCCCTTCTAGTCACTCTTTGGTGACTAGATCACTAAAGGCCTTTTAATTAGGGTGTTTGGCTACAAAATGACTAAAAGGAACTAAATTTAGGTGACTAAAGTTTAGCTAGCTCAAACCAAACACCCCTAAGAAGCGACTATATATATATATATATATATATATATATATATATATATATATATATATATATATATATATATATATATATATATATATATATATATATATTCATTATCTAAAAAGAACTTGTATGATTGATTGTGTCTCACTATGCCAGATCTGATAATCACCGCCGATCGGAAGCTTCCATCACTGCCGGAATCCATGTCGGCAGAGGTTAATCGATAGTGATGGGTGACCTATGTTGTTGGGTGGGTGACCGGGCAGTGATAAAAGGCAAAGCACTGTCGGTTCATAGTAGGAACCGACATTGATATTCAGTGGCGAATCTAAAATTTTACCCAAGGGTATGTCGCAAAAATTTTTTCATATACAATTCGGTAAACTCATTTACCAATTCGATAAAAGATAACAAAATTTACAGCATAATTTGGTATACAAGCCCTAAATAATACTATGATAAGTCTTAAATTTAAAGATTAAGTTGGAAGTTTCCACATATTACAATATAAATAGTTTAACACATTGCTGATAATTTAAAATGAGACATGAAAGAGCATAAAAAACTTACAATGCTATTTGTCTAACTTTTTAAGACAACACTTTCTAAGAGATATCAAATACGATTGTCTTGATTATAAAAGAAAATAGAAGCAATGTCTTCGCTTCTCTTTGTATGTGAACAATTTTTAGAAAAAGCAATGTAAATCACATGGGATAGGGATGGTAGAATCATAGTTCATAGAATTGCATGATCTAGTTTGCTACGTTTATGCAACATACATAGGCCCTGTTCATCTGGCTTATAATCCGTCTTTTTCAGCTTGTTTTTTCAGCCGAAACAATATTTTTCTCTCACAACAATCAGCCAACAGTGTTTTTCAGTCGGCTTATCAGCACAGCCGAACGGGGCCATAATATGAATATCTGATACTGATGTTTGGTGATATACACAAACAATGATAAGTAATCTTGCTGGTCCCATGATATAGACAAACTAATTATAGGTAATTAATTAGACAAATTTCTTAGAAAAGAAATAAGATCAAATCAAGAAAATGCAAAGTCGTTACATGTCAGATTTGCAAGCATATGCTTGCTCAAGTACTAGCAGTGGAATTATTTCAGCTTCTTGGTCTAGTTGTCAATTAAGTAGCTAGTACTGTCTTCTACCCAAATCCCTAATTAAGACCAATTAGCCTCTGTATTGCAAAGCTTGGTATGACTCTAATTGGACTCCGCCTCCGCTGTCGGCATGGCCAAATCTGAGGCTCTCAGTGGGTGTTGGGCTATTGGCTTTGTTCACGCTGACGACCGAACGACGAGGACAGTAGGCACAAGTGTGGTGCTTAGTGGCTTCTTGGATGGGATCGCGACTCGCAGGTCGCGAGGCAAAGCAGGCGACGTGGGTCTGCGGGGCACCTGGGATCTTAAGCTAGTGTCAGTGTTCTAAACCGCCAACTAGTAAATTTGTATCTGCGCGTTTGGCCCGGATGGCAAGCACGGAGGACATAAGGAATTATACCGGTTTGGGCAGAACGTCCCTACGTCCAGTGCGATGCTGCTCATGTTACCGCTCTGTGTTTGTAGTAGGGGTTACAAATGGACGAGAGAGGGAAGAGGTCCCAAGTCTCTGGTGAGTGTGTCGAATGGGGTTGAGTTGCTTTCTAATGGCTTGAGAGCGTTAGAAAGACTTCCAAAGTCTTCAGCCCTTGATAGGGCGCCCGGCGTTCCCTTTTATAGGTCAAGGGAAAGGCCGGAGGTACATAAGAGAGAGAAGGAGAGAAGGAAGGAAAAGAAGAAAGAGAAAAAGCAGGAAAGAAGGAAGCCCTGTGGCTACGTCGCTCTTCTTCCCCGATAGGCGGGTCCTGTTGGCCCTGTAGATCGTGGCGGAGGCGACAACACATCGCGGTCCTGTTTGTTACTAGCGCTACAGGTGGGCGTTGTTAGCTGGTCATGGCGCTCCATTCCGTCCCTATGCACGGTATGGTCAACAGGCTCCCTTGACTGGGGCCGTACAAGGATTTGGTAGCACAGTGCCGGTCCGCCCAGTGTTGTAGGCGATGTGGGTACCCGGTATGTCCTGTCGAGGCCACGGGACGCGTCGAGTCATGCCCGCTCCCCTCATGACGTCAGGAGCATGACTGCGGGCCTACGCTGTCACACCCATAGTAGTTGGAGCCAGCGCGAGCCCCCCGTGGGGGCCAGCGCTCCCATCTAGATGCGCTTCCCGGGATCGGGCGAGGCGGAGTCTTGAAAGGTCTTGATGGCTAGAAGGGGGTGAATAGCCTAATAAAAATTCCTACAAAGTATGCTAAACAAGTTTATCAATATAACAAATAGTGAAAAGCGAGTTTTGGCTAGCCTATGGGGTGTTGCAAGCCACCTATCCAAATGACAATTCTAATATATTTCACTCAATCGCACAAGTTAAACCGCAAGAAGAACAACTAAACACGTTAGCAAGAGCAAACAACCAATTACTTGAAATGTAATGCAAGTTAGAGATACGAGAGATTTCACCGAGGGGCGATGAATTGAGCCAACCAATCAATATCCAAAAGATAATATCCAAGATAACCAATCCACCAAGACAAATCAATCACAATCAATGAAGTGAAGACACGATAATTTATCCTGAGGTTCACGTGCTTGCCGGCACGCTAGTCTTCGTTGTGTCCCCTCAACCACGTGGTTCGGTGGCTAATCGGTCACACACCGAGCATCTTAAAAGGCGCAACAAGAACCTACCAAATGGCTAGAAGTTGCAATGACATGAGCAATATACTAATGCTACTCTGTGGCACTCCACCGGGGAAGGTGCAAACCCCTCACAAGATCACGGGAGGTGGCCAAGAACAATCACCAACACTTGCCACGCCTCCAAGCTGCTCCAAGCCGTCTAGGTGACGGCAACCACCAAGAGTAACATGAAAAACCGCAACAAATCAATCCCTCAAGTGCCTCTAGATGCAAATCAATGATCGATGCACTTGAATCACTCAATCTCACTCAAGAATAGCAATCGAATGCAAAGAAGATGAGTTGGGATGAGAGGGGATGCTTTGGCTCAGCTCAATGTGCTCACAAGTATGTCAAATGTCCAAGAGAGGGAGACAAGAGCCGACCAACACATATATATAGACGTACCCCTTCGAAAAGAGTCATTGAGCTCACTGCGTGACCGACGGACGCGTTTGTCGCTCATATGATAGATGCGGCGTCCAGCATCCGTCGCACCTCCATGTGCCACTTGTCCACGAGCTTCAAATTTCAACGGTCGAGCACCACACATGTCAGACGCGTACATCGTGTTTCACCTCAGCGTCTGTTGCCCTAATAGTATAGACGCAACACAGAGCGCTCCATTTTGCGAAATCGATCGACAGACGCGTCCCTTGCTCGCCCATCAGGCGCTGCTCAGCGTCTGTCGCCATCGCGTCACCGTGCGTTGAAATCCTCCACACGACAGACGTGGGAACAGTGGTTCCACCAACGT
Organism: Saccharum hybrid cultivar R570; assembly: GCA_038087645.1. Taxonomy (NCBI): domain Eukaryota; kingdom Viridiplantae; phylum Streptophyta; class Magnoliopsida; order Poales; family Poaceae; genus Saccharum; species Saccharum hybrid cultivar. The sequence goes on along the minus strand of JAQSUU010000077.1, from coordinate 51,204 downwards.
CTGACGCAACGACATCCCCACGTCTGACGCGCGCGCGCTGAGAGCCGCAGCTAGGGTAAGCTGATAGACACCCTGGGCAGCGTCTGTCACTCCCGGGTCCAGCGTCTGTCGCTTCTAACTCAAGCAAATTTCCATCTTTTCTTGCTCCACTTGTTTCACCCTTTCATATATGAGCTATTCTAAGTGTGTGTATCACTTTAGCACATGTTTTAGCTCATTTTCAAGTTAAGCACGTAGGGCGAAGAGTTTGCGCTCTATCCAAATGCATATGCTCAATGAAATGCACATCTAGAGGCACATGCGGGACATGAAATGATATGCCATTTCCCCTCTTCATAGTATGGCTACTAAACCTAAACGTGATCACACCCACTAGGTGTCTTGATCACCAAAAGCAAACCCTAGCAAAATACCTTTGCCTTGAGCTCCATAGGGTTGCACCAATCCACCATTTCTTCTCCAATTGTGGCATCATATGATCATGATCACCATGTATCCTTGCCATCAACTTCGAGTTGTACCAATCACCTTTTGCTACCACATTTAAGCATTTGTGATTAGTACCTAGGCATTGTCACTAATTACCAACACCAAACATAGAGCTTTCAAGTCTCTCCGCAAAGGGTCGGGCGGGATGGAGCCCACTCCCTAGGGGTCAGGCGAGGCGGAGCCCACACCAAAGGGGTCAGGCGAGATGGGGCGTGCGCCCCTAGAGTCGGGCGAGACAGGGCACGTGCCCAAGGGGTTAGGCGAGGCAGAGCCCGTGCCCCTGGGGTCAAGCGTGATAGAGCCCGTGCCTCTGGGGTCAGATGAGACGGAGCTCGTGCCCTCAGGGATAGGTGAATCAAAACCTTCCTCGGAGGGTTCAGATGGGGTCGTGGTTATACCCTTTGATCATTTGGGTGCGTCAGTGTTGATGACCATCAGTTCCCCTTCTTCGGGTACCCTTCTATCGATACCCAACAGTAGCCCCTGAGCTTGCGGAGGAGTTGGTTACTCCTCCATAGGCTTTTCTGTATGGGGAGGCTTTGGAGTGCTAGCTTACCTGTTGCAGCTTGTTGGGCTTCTTTAGTTAGGTTGTGATGGACCGTCGTTCTTATGCGATCGTGCATTGGGTCACTTTGCGCATCCAAGCCCTCGAGCCCCCACGTGCAGCAGGGGTCCGGTCGAGGGGTCGGCTCATCTTGTGATCGTTCTCCCTCAAACATTTTCTCGAGAAAATGGAGGGGTTGAGTCGTGCCATGTTTTTCTCGTTGGACGAATCATGGTGCTCGGTGAGCTACTAACAGGCTAGTTCGAGTGGGGCTCTAGTTCCCGTTCATGGGGATCCGGTATGGGTCTGCTGGTGACCGACTCTAGATTCTTGATGGCCAGTCCATATAGTTCTCAGGTCTGTTTGACCTATCCTGAGGGCTCATTGCCTTTCTTTGAGGAAAAACCATGGACCATGCACTATCAAGACTCGAACGTGGGTACTGGCTGCTAGCGAGCCCATTCTTTTCCACCTCTTGCTCTAAAAGACACACTAGAGCGGATGTTGAACCTGTCGGTGGGCCAGCCTCTGAACTCCTAGGCCTTAGTGGGCCATAGGAGCATTTTAAGCTATGTATCCCTCTTACTTGTGGCAGTTCGTGACCCATTGGGCGGGCGAACCATCATCCGCACATGTCCTTCGAGGGAGCGGCCAGGGGTGGCATGTGCACAATTCCTAGAGTGGCGTGATGACGGGACGTGGCAGTCACGTGGATCGAGGCTGATGTTTCACCTCTCCTTCCACCTTCCCTTATAAATAGAAGCCTTACCTCCCGTCTTTGGCATGCCTAAGCGCAACCTCGTCTCCTTTGCTCCGCTGTCACCTACGCTTAGGGTTTCTCGCTCCTGCTCCTCCATCGCCGACAAAGCTCTTGTTCCTTCGCCCTCGCTTTCCATGGATTTGTGGTACTGCTTCGATGTCACCCCCTGCACATGGAGGGCCTCATCAAGCACGGGATCCTCCACACGAGGATCGCGATAATGGAGTGGCTCGTCCCTTGCGGTGAGGATGTGCCGGCGTCGCTCGACGGGTACGTTGTGGCCTTCGTGCCCTTCATCGAGTGTGGGCTCGTGAGTCCTCCCCATCGGTTCCTCTAGGGTTGTTGCACCACTATGGGATTGAGCTACAACACCTGAATTAGAATAGGATCTAGCACATTGCAGCCTATGTCGCGCTATGCGATGAATATCTAAGGATCGAGCCCCACTTCGAGCTGTGGAGGTATTTCTTTGTCGTCTCCTTGTACAAAAAGAGGGACAAAGGTAGGCCAGACCAGTCAAAGCCAATGGGGTGCGTGGGCATCCATCTCCGAGGCAGTCGGGCTAGCAAGTACACGGCGCTCCAGCTATCCCAATCCAATAAGGGGTGGCACACACTGTAACAGAACCGACCAAATTATAAGAGCACAAGTACAAAAACAAGCACCGAAGCGCTCAAATTTTCGAACTTGAGCCCATATAATCCCGGTAGTCAATCGAAACCACGAAGGATTTCAAACCAACTTGTTTACAACCAAGATCGCATCATTCAACATACAACATCATACGTTACATTTCACAAGTAGTTCCGAAATAAGTTTACACACACGGAGTCGCAATTATTACAAACCAAGTTTATAAAGTAGCGAAAGCATAACACACGCATTAGTTCACATGCTACTGCCAGTCTTAGTGATCAACAACCCGCAAAAGCATCAGGAAAGTACATAAAAAATGATCACGCCCTAGTGATCTAGTCTTCGTCACCCGTAGGGTGGAGACAAGTTTTGCAGAAGCCTTGGTAGAGCATATCATCTGCAACAGGAGGGAATAAACCCAGAGTATTGGAATGTACTCAGCTAGACTTACCCGTCAAAAACCAGAAATAAGATGACACCAAGGATTATGCAAGGCTTACACAAGAGGCTAGCTGACACCATATTTTGCATAAAGGCATAAGTAATTAAAACTCTTATAACCTGTACTAGCAGTTCTTTTTAGCATTTACCTGTCATCTATCTTAGCACCTGTACTAAGAATGCACTTGATTATAATCAAACAATTATCAACATTATATCCAGAGCAGGTATGAATTGTGGTAACATTGTATCATTCCCTTAACCACCTGTTCATTTAATGAGATCTACGTTACCGCTGCTCAAGTCAAGTGCTCACTAACCGGGAGCGACGGCGATTCGAATCGAATTCCTATCCAGCTGGAGGGGTATTTCTAACACTCACCGTGCAGACCCCTGCCAGGGTCGTACAGGCCACCGTTTCATATGATTCAGGAATCGCGGGTCCGAATGATGTCGCGACCCCAAGGGCGACACTCTGCCAGATGATAGGGACTCTAACCCCCCTTGGTCTCACGCCAATGACCCCAAGCACATCCTTTCTCTCCTCCAAGAAGCAACCTACCATTTGATTCCCGGCCTGAATCACATTACTCGGCTTCGCGGTCGGAACGACTTATCCGGCCAACTAAGTGTTAGACTGCGTTCAACATGACTCAAGGACGTACAGCGAATCGGTCCTTAAACGACTCAGACGGGCATAGCTCCACACCCAAGACGTGAAGTGTCTTGCGGCTGTACTATCGAACTCCCGCCCGGTCTTAATTTCATTTTAAAGCATGGTTCCATCCACGATAGCCATAAAGCCACTCGTGACTCCTTCCTACATCTCGCGGATGACCAGAAATCACCTGACTTCTACCGTACTAAGCAGGGCTAAGCATTGATACGTGCCTAAACCTAAATTAGGATTTAAGTACAATATCTGGGCAAGGACAGGTATAATGCAACAATTGTTTTCATACAACTCCTACAACTTAATGCATTAAACAATTTAAAAGTACTCAAGATAGATTTATAAAATGATGGGTTCAGCATGCACCGGGGCTTGCCTTTCAGAAAGGTCGAGGGCCGGTGGTCAGGACACTCAAGATAGATTTATAAAATGATGGGTTCCAGAATCTGTCCTCTCTAAACAGAGAGTAGCCAATTCTGGACTGTCACTTTAAACAGCAATAACTCCCAAACTACTGAGCCAAATGCTCCCAAATTTTGACACAAGCTAGTTTATCAAGTTTACTACAACTTTAGTATTTACAAGTTTTCCAGCAAACACTTTTATCAAAGACCAAACCCAAAGATACTACCAGCTGTCCAGAAAACCTAGAATTGCAAAGATTAAATATTTATTTATGTGGCAAACATCCCTTAAGACCAAACTAATGTTACCACAAGTTCACATAGGTCACAACAACACCAGAAAGTAAGGTGTGCCTACCTAAAATATTTATTTAAACTCATTTCTTAATTTACTTAAGTAATTAAGTGGAATTTTAAACATATATGTAAACTGCTCCTAAAATTCTACAAAAATTACAGGAGGCTCTATGAACCAAAAAGAGACCACTGTAAAAATTTGCACTAAAATTATTTACAGAAACTCCCTAAACAAAATTCATAAGCCCAAAAGGCTGATTTTTGTATAACTAACAAATCATAGTAAAAAGTGTCAAACAACAGATTTCCTACTTTTCTTGGACACTTTAGGGTACCAAGACATTCTCCAAAAAGTTGTAAGAACATTGCACATGTTGAAAAATTACTAAAATTCATTTAAGTATTTCCTAAAATAACGAGATAGCATTATAACTTGAAAAGTACTTAAGCACTACTGCCCAAATTTTTACCAAAGCTAGAGCAAGTATAAATTAGCCTACCCATCAAATTTCATAATTTTTGGAACACTGAACCTCAAGATATGATTTAAACAAGTTTGCATGCAATCTAAAACACATTTTAAAAACCTATTTAAATCTCCCAGAAACTAAACATCACATAACCAATTCATATTTTTCTAAAATACTACACACCATGTAGATCCTAACAAAATTTATCTCATAATTTTTGAGCAAGTAAAACCCAAGATATACATTTTCCAAATCTTATCTAAAACTGTGACAGAATAAATAAAAATAAAATAAATCTTATTTGTTACTGGGCCGGCCCGGGAAAAGACGCGGCCCACGACGCACGCGCGGCCTGCTCGGCCATCCCGCCCGCACGCGGCACCTGACAGGCGGGGTCCCACGGTCAGTGACAGAGGGACAGGGGAACAGCGACCGTGAGCTCCGGCGAGCTCAAGCTCATCGGAGGGAAACTCGCCCGCAAAACCGAACCCACCCACGCGTTCCCCGTCCCGTGGCGCTTTGATTTGTGCAAGTGTGAGAGCTTAGGTTGGAGCGGGAGAGGTTCGCCGTCGTGAGCGGCGGCCGGTGAGGGTCGGGTGATGGTGTGCCGTCGCTGGTGCGGCCGCACGGCCATACCTAAGCTCGGTACGAGCTACACTACGCCCAGGCGGACCGATTGAGGTTGAAAAAGGGGGTTGGAAGGGGTCCTAACTACCCTGGCCATGGAGCGCCCCTCTCCGGCAAGGAGGTCGCCCATGGCAGCAATGGCGGAGACGGCCCCAGTTGCTTACCACAGCCCGGCTCGCCAGGTCAGGTGGTGGGAAGGCTTGCGGGTTAGGTGAGGAAGCTCCGAGCGGAGGGAATTGGACTCGATCGTGATGACACGGCGATCGAACACGCTGGCGGTTGTGGCGGTGAGGAGGAGCGGCGTTTTTCCGCCTCAGTTGCACACGGGAAAGAAAGGAAATGGCTGGGCGGTTTAGGCGAGGCAACAGGGACATCTTCTACACGTCGGGCAGCTCACCGCGACGCCAGGTCGCACACGACACGTGGAGGGACACGCGGCGGCGACGGTCTACCCCGGTCGGACAGCTCACTCTGATGTCTGACCGAACTGAATTCGAACCCCGCCTTGACCGACTGACGAGCCAAGTTAAACCGATCACTGTGCTTGATCTAGCAAGGGTTAGGGATAGGTATTAACAGCAACTTTGTAGATCTATGTAAGAGCAACAAAATTGTCAATTGGAGCTTGGACTGGTTCGGCCTAGATTTGAAACTACAAAGCTCCAACGTGGTGTACTTGGAAACTGAAACCTAGTTTCGGTCACTATGCCGACTGAAACCCAATTTTCTAGACACCATATCTCCTAAACCATTTAGAACTTGGTGATGGTGATATTGGCAATGTTGTAGAGCTACATGAGTACTACAAAAGTGTCAACATGAGTTGGAGCTGGTTTGGTCTGGTTTGCAAACTACAAGCTTCCAAAGTAGGTCACAGTAAAACTGGAGGGACACTTTTGAGACTTAGAAAAATTCTAAGTGTTGAGACAGCCCCTCTAGGTGACTTGTGGGCCATTTTTGAGCATATTCTGGCCAGTTTCATGAGATGGTCATATTGAGACTTTTGTTCCCCATAAAATTCCATACAACTTTGCTTAAGGGTGCTCCTCCATGCAAGGTCTCTAAGCTAGACTTTTTAATTGGTCAAACTAGAGCATCCTAGGGCTAAATGCTGGTCAACTACACCTTGGAGGGCATTTTGGTGATTTTGGTCAACATAAACCTTGCTCCATTAGGGACCCTAAGTATAACTAAGGTGTTGTGAGATATAATTGGCTACTCTACCCTTTAGTTACACCAACTCCCTAGTGTCATATGATGCGAGTCAAACAAAATTCTAAAAACAATCACATTTGTTGCAACCACATAAAATAACATGAATAATGCATGCTTATGCTTATGCAAATGCAATGCAATTATGGAGCTAAACACCTGAGGTGTTACAACCCTCCCCCTTATAAAAATCTCATCCCGAGATTTGGAAAGCGTACCATTTTTCATAGAATTCCTTATAGCCATCCCGCAAATAGTCCTCCCGTTCCCATGTAGCGTCACTTTCACTACCCTGATTACTCCACATTACTTTATACCACTTAACCACTTTGCTTCTAGTTACTCGTTCCTGAGTATCGATCACTCGGACTGGCTTTTCTTCGTAAGTTAGATCAGATTCCAGCCTGATATCTCCTAAAGAGACTCTTTCCTCAGGAACTCGAAGACACTTTTTGAGCTGAGATACATGGAAGACATTGAATATGGCACTCATTTCAGGAGGTAACTGGATTTTATACGCAACAGCTCAACTCTTGCCTATGATTTGGAAAGGACCCACGTATCTTGGTGCAAGTTTCCGCTTAACACCAAAACGTTGGACACTCTTCATTGGAGAAACTTTCAGATAAACGAAGTCTCCAACTTCAAACTCGAGCGGTTTTCTACGACGATCAGCATAACTTTTCTGTCTAGCTTGGGCTGCAGCCATATGTTTTTGGATGGTATGGACTTGTTCCTCAGCTTCCTGAACAAAATCAATACCATAATACCTCCTTTCACCAGCTTCTACCCAATTTAGTGGAGTTCTACACTTACGACCGTACAAAGCTTCAAATGGGGCCATCTTAATACTCTCTTGGTAACTATTGTTGTACGAAAACTCAGCTAGAGGTAACCATTTTTCCCAAGAACCCTTGGATGATATTACACATGCCCGCAATAGATCTTCCAAGATTTGGTTAACTCGTTCCGTCTGACCTGACGTCTGGGGGTGATAAGCAGAGCTTCTCACTAACTTGGTTCCCAGAAGGTGATGCAAGTGCTCCCAAAAGCGAGCAGTGAACTGGGGACCACGGTCAGAAACGATAGTGCGAGGTACCCCATGGAGCTGGACTATCTGATTGAAGTATAACTCAGCATAGTCAGTGGGACGATAGTCCACTCTAACAGGAATGAAGTGAGCTGATTTGGTTAAACGATCCACAATTACCCAGATGGTGTTATGATTTTTGGCAGTAGGAGAAAGTCCGACAATGAAATCCATACTTATCTCTTCCCATTTCCAACCTGGGATAGAAAGTGGTTGAAGTAACCCAGCTTTCATGTGCACAGCTTTAACTATACAGCAGGTGTCACACCTAGCAACATATGCAGCTATCTCTTTCCGCATCTTGGTCCACCAATAAAGTGGCTTCAAATCATAATACATCTTATTGCTACCAGGATGGATGGACAACTTAGAGGAGTGTGCTTCAGACATAATATCATTTCTAAGCTCTCGGTCCTTAGGCACAACTAATCTATCCTTGAACCATAGTACACCCTCTTCATCTACCCTGAACTGTGTAGTTTCTTGCTCTTTCATCTTGCGTTTTATGTGGAACACACCAGGATCAGTCTTTTGAAGCTCAATAATTCTGCTTTTGAGAGTACAACTGACAGTGATGTTGTACAAGACTGCTGGATGTAGAAGGCGAGATCGATGAAAATCAGTTTCAACTAGGGAATGGCAATGAGACTTACGACTTAAAGCATCCGTAACCACATTTGCCTTGCCAGGATGATAGTGCACTTGAAGGTTATAATCCTTAATCAACTCGAGCCATCTTCTTTGACGCATATTTAACTCGGGTTGGGTGAAGATGTATTTGAGGCTTTTGTGGTCTGTGTAGATATTGCAAACATTGTCCAACAGATAGTGCCGCCAGGCTTTCAAAGCATGAACAGCTGCGGCGAGTTCTAAGTCATGCGTTGGATAATTCACCTCATGTTTCCGAAGTTGTCGAGAGGTATATGCAATCACTCGGCCTTCCTGCATCAACACACCTCCCAAACCTATGCCTAAGGCATCACAATAAACATCAAATGGTTTCTCGATATCCGGTTGTGCCAAAACCGGAGCTGAGGTTAGGAGGGTTCGCAGTTGGTGAAAAGCCGCATCACACTCAGGAGTCCAGACAAACCTGGTGTCTTTTTGCAGCAGCCGAGTCATTGGCTTGGCTATTTTCGAGAAATTCGGGATGAAGCGACGATAATAGCCAGCCAAACCAAGAAAACTCCGGACCTCGTGAACCGAGATAGGAGCCTTCCAGTTCAGTACTTCTTGTACCTTGGTGGGGTCCACCATAATTCCTCCATCGGACAACACATGCCCAAGGAAAGGTACTTCTCGAAGCCAGAATTCGCACTTACTGAACTTTGCATATAGTTGATGTTCACGCAGTCTTGTGAGAACTATACGCAGATGTTCAGTGTGGTCTTCCTCATTTTTAGAATATATCAGGATGTCATCAATAAATACCACCACAAACTTGTCCAATTCAGGCATAAACACCGAATTCATCAAGTACATGAAGTGTGCGGGGGCATTTATCAGGCCGAAAGACATAACAAGATACTCATAAAGGCCGTATCTTGTCGAGAAAACCGTTTTTGGAATATCTTCGGGACGGATTTTAATCTGATGATAACCAGACCTCAGATCAATCTTGGAAAAGACTTTAGCTTTGGACAACTGATCGAACAGGATATCGATACATGGCAGAGGATACTTATTTTTGACAGTGACTGCATTCAGAGGTCTATAATCTACACACATCCGTAACGACTGATCCTTCTTCTTTACAAAGATAGCTGGACATCCCCACGGAGACGAACTAGGACGAATCTACCCCTTCTTTAAAAGTTCATTCAACTACACCTTAAGTTCAGCTAGTTCATTTGGAGGCATTCTATAGGGTCTCCTAGAGATGGGAGCCGTGCTAGGCAACAACTTAATTTTAAATTCCACATCCCGATCCGGAGGGAGTCCCGGCAAATCATCGGGAAAAACGTCCGGAAACTCATTTACTACGGAAATTTCAGCCAACGTCTTTGCTTGCACAGCATGAACTTCCCTAGACAAATCAACTTTTCTGGGAAGTTGTACCAGAAAACCCTTTAGATCTATAGGATCTCTGAGCATAACTACCCGAGTGGATGTATCAATGAGTAGCCCATTCTGACTCATCCAATTCATGCCCAGAATAACATCTATGCCTAATCCTGGCAAAACCACTAAGGCAAGCGAGTACTTTCGCCCTTCTATCTCAAGCTCAAGATTCCCCACTACTTTATTTGTGGAAATATTCCCACTTGCTGCGCTAATGCAATAACCTCCACCTTCAACAGTATGCAATTTGTGTGCAAACTTTGATGCAAACTTAGGACTGATAAAGGAATACGAAGCACCTGAATCAAAAAGTACCACTGCATGATGTTGGTCAACTAGGAACTTACCAGCAGTGACAACCTCACCAGATGGGATTTCCTCAATACTGTTATAATGAGCGTGCCCTTGACGACCACCTTGGTTGACATTCTTCTTAGGGTAAGGACAGTTCCTGGACCAATGGCCTGGCTTGTTGCAGTTCCAGCAAGGCATGTTGCTGGGAGGAACACTGGAGCTGTCTTGGCCCGAATTACCCTTTGGTAGAGCCACTGTATATGCCTTGCGAAACCCAGTCTTTGCAGCAGGCTTCTTCTGTGGCGGGCGGAACTTGGTATTCTGAGCAGGTGGGCGAGGGGAAGACCTAGGTGCAGCTAAGGTTCGAGACTGCAAAGCACTCGCCTCAAGGGCCCTTTTGCGGCTCTTAGAGGCATAATAAATAGCATTATTGTTCTCCTGGGTCAAAGCATCACTGATAAAATCATTGAAGGTAGTACACTTGCTAGTGCCCATAGTATTCATCAGCTTTGGGCCGAGGCCTCTTTTAAAGCTAGCAATTTTCTTGGCATCGGTATCCACAAACTCTGTGGCATACCTTGCCAGGTTGTTGAAAGATTGCAGATATTCAGTCAAGTTTTTATTTCCCTACGACAGCCTCATGAATTCTATGTGCTTGATTGCCATAAGACCTGGAGGAATATAGTTCCCACGGAATGCGGCCTTGAACTGGTCCCAAGCAATCGGGACATTTGCAGGCAGTGTGGAACGATAGTGGCTCCACCAAATACCCACTGGACCATGCAGTTGGTGAGAAGCATATTCAGTTTTTAGCTCATCGGTCAAGCGAAGCAGACGAAACTTTTGTTCAATAGTGTTCAACCACTCATCGGCTTGCAGTGGTTCCTCCGCCTCCTTAAAGAGCGAGGGCTTAGTATCAAGAAAGTCCTTGAAATCACTGTACTGATTGGGTTCTGGGCCCTAGCGGCCATGATGAGCCTCCCGGTTGGCAACTGGCGCATAGCATCTGCCAGCATGCGCTGTCCTTCGACCACGGTCTGCATCAGCTCAGCCGGGGTAGGTGGTGGCGGAGGGGGTGGCTGTTCCTCATCCTCATTGCCCCGACCCCGACGGAGATTGTACGACATCTGCAAAATGCATAGCCAATGAGCACTGACGATGTGGGAAATTTGTAGATGAATTATTGTAAATATGTCAAATTGACTTCATGAAATAGACTTCTCAAAATACTCATTGCACAATAATTCATCACAACCGCACAATCCATTCAAGCGCATCAATTGACGCAATCATGCGAGGGAATCCAACAAGATGTACTTTGATAAAGGCTCACTCACAAGGAGCATAGCAGTTACTGAACCGTTTACGTTAAAATCTACGTGATTTTTGACCTTTCGCCCGGTACTTGGATCCGATCTCAAAATTTTTAGTTGACTGAGAAAGGCTACTTCAAACTGACCACAAAGAGACTTCTCAACGGTAGAGTTCCATGGTGGATCATGACTAGCCACCTCGATACCAGCGTGTGCCAAGCAGCACAACCTTATGTCGCGCGCCATAGGAGGCCCTCGGTTTCGTCGCGGCACCGAAGGGTGCTAATCGTGACACCATCATCGAACGCACGTAATAAGGCATCCAATTGTGATCGAAATTAACAGGTTCAAATAAACATCTAGGAAACATAGGGTTCGACCTTACATCCCAAAAGTCAAGTTATTACAAAGCCTCACTCCAACCCCAGGAGGCACAAAAGGCGATTCTAACATCGTAGCTACGCGATGACCACTCTAAGCATCGTCCTCAGAGTCGATGTCAAGGATCTCCCCGCCATCCTCGTCGCTAACAGGCTCTAACTCCTCGTCTTTTCTTCTTCTTCTGGCTCTTCTTCTGGTGCTTCTTCTGGTGCGGCATCTTAGGGCCCATTGACCTCCACTTCTTCATCATCTTCAGCCATGACGACTCCCGAACCCATGTCCTCATCTGCGTTGACGTTTCGAGGCAGCAGTGGATTTAGCTAGTTGTTCAGGCGGTGCACTTCTTCATGAAGATTGTCATTGTATTCTTCAGCATTCTCCAACTGTTGCTCGAGCTCAAACTGACGAGCTCTCAGAACGTTCTCCTCGTGCCAGGCTTCATCCCTCTGATTCATGACATGGACCAGCATGCGTTGACAGTTGCGATGTGCTACTGTCAATCTCTGGACTGCAAGTGTTTTCTGGTCACGATCACGGATCACTTGCTCCAATTGCTGACGCTCTGCATTCCTGACAGCAGTCAGTTCAGCCAACTCAGCCCTCAGCCTTTCCACCTCAGTGGACTCAGGGCGGGGCTCACGTGGAGCGAGCTGGTGATGAGGTGCCCTGCCTCCAGTGGACTTGCGAGCGGTCCTCTTGGTACGTGCCATCTGTAGCAACAAGATACGACTTAAGTGAGGATCATTTAGGGGATATGAAATCTAATTTAGTCGGGACTATTGAAATTTTTAAGGAGGGAGTAAATGATATGTATGATATAATTAAACATGATGCATGCATGTTCCGTACGCCCTCTCACCTTAATAGAAACCTAAAGTTCTAACGCTAGGCGGTGGCATACATGCGTTCTCTCATATAAGCGAAACTATCGGTCTACTCGTTACGCTGTTAGTGTACCTGCAGAAAATCTCATTTCAGCCCAACAACTTCTCAATATAAGCACACAAGAAAGCAGTAATTTTAAATACTTTCCATATACACATCCCCCGATGTATATACTTCAGTATCAAAGCTACCCGATATAAAGGTTCCCACAATTAAGTGCTTATATAATTACACGGTTTAAACTTGTAAGTATGCAAGTCACCAAAACTACTCTCCCCTAGATCGCCGGTTGGACGATCATGCTCTCACAACTCACACTTACCAAAGCATCAAGGTAATTGATCCATACATTACCACCCAAGTAGATGGCATCCATACAATATCACGCCGTATGGACGACGAAACAAAAACAAACAAGGCCCCCAAGTTAGTCTTTATAATAAGCCACCTAAGAGTCCTTATTTGGGCTAAGGGATGTGATCACTGGCATACCTATGAAAATAATTTTTAGAGGTTTAACCATTTTCATAATCAAATACTTTTGCTTTTAAATACTCGTACGATATGTTTAATGTTGAATTATGCTCCGATACCAGCTGTAACAGAACCGACCAAATTATAAGAGCACAAGTACAAAAATAAGCACCGAAGCGCTCAAATTTTCGAACTTGAGCTCATATAATCCCGGTAGTCAATCGAAACCACGAAGGATTTCAAACCAACTTGCTTACAACCAAGATCGCATCATTCAACATACAACATCATACGTTACATTTCACAAGTAGTTCCGAAATAAGTTTACACACACGGAATCGCAATTATTACAAACCAAGTTTATAAAGTAGCGGAAGCATAAGACACGCATTAGTTCACATGCTACTGCCAGTCTTAGTGATCAACAACCCGCAAAAGCATCAGGAAAGTACATAAAAAATGATCACGCCCTAGTGATCTAGTCTTCGTCACCCGTAGGGTGGAGACAAGTTTTGCAGAAGCCTTGGTAGAGCATATCATCTGCAATAGGAGAGAATAAACCCAGAGTATTGGAATGTACTCAGCTAGACTTACCCGTCAAAAACTAGAAATAAGATGACACCAAGGATTATGCAAGGCTTACACAAGAGGCTAGCTGACACCATATTTTGCCTAAAGGCATAAGTAATTGAAACTCTTATAACCTGTACTAGCAGTTCTTTTTAGCATTTACCTGTCATCTATCTTAGCACCTATACTAAGAATGCACTTGATTATAATCAAATAATTATCAACATTATATCCAGAGCAGGTATGAATTGTGGTAACATTGTATCATTCCCTTAACCACCTGTTCATTTAATGAGATCTACGTTACCGCTGCTCAAGTCAAGTGCTCACTAACCGGGAGCGACGGCGATTCGAATCGAATTCCTATCCAGCTGGAGGGGTATTTCTAACACTCACCGTGCAGACCCCTGCCAGGGTCGCACAGGCCACTGTTTCATATGATTCAGGAATCGCAGGTCCGAATGATGTCGCGACCCCAAGGGCGACACTCTGCCATGTGATAGGGACTCTAACCCCCCTTGGTCTCACGCCAATAACCCCAAGCACATCCTTTCTCTCCTCCAAGAAGCAACCTACCATTTGATTCCCGGCCTGAATCACATTACTCGGCTTCGCGGTCGGAACGACTTATCCGGCCAACTAAGTATTAGACTGCGTTCAACATGACTCAAGGACGTACAGTGAATCGGTCCTTAAACGACTCAGACGGGCATAGCTCCACACCCAAGACGTGAAGTGTCTTGCGGCTATACTATCGAACTCCCGCCCGGTCTCAATTTCATTTTAAAGCATGGTTCCATCCACGATAGCCATAAAGCCACTCGTGACTCCTTCCTACATCTCGTGGATGACCGGAAATCACCCGACTTCTACCGTACTAAGCAGGGCTAAGCATTGATACGTGCCTAAACCTAAATTAGGATTTAAGTACGATATCTGGGCAAGGACAGGTATAATGCAATAATTGTTTTCATACAACTCCTACAACTTAATGCATTAAACAATTTAAAAGTACTCAAGATAGATTTATAAAATGATGGGTTCAGCATGCACCGGGGCTTGCCTTTCAGAAAGGTCGAGGGCCGGTGGTCAGGACACTCGGGTAGATCTTCGGCAGGAGCTTCGTCGCTGGTTGGTTCCTCTGGCTGCCCCGGCTGGTCCTGGTCTTCCTCCGGAATCACTTGCTCGAATTCGAGGAGTTTTACCCCCTCTGGAACACCTATTGCATGAGTGCACAATAATTATCATGGATGCATAATGGGTGCAACATGCTCGGAATGAAATGCATTTCAGCAATAAAAGTACTATATTCAAGTCATTTCATCAATACGTGCAAATCTCTTCTCCGGTGGAGAAGTACTTACCTAATCTACCCAACCTAAGATATAGCTGTTCTTTTTCAGTTAAGACCCTAGAAACTAACAATTACAAGAGTAGCATTACTTAGGTTACCACATCCAACACCAAAATACCACAGTAAGACATTCTGGACAGCAGCTCAAAAATTCTAACATAACTGAAGATTTCTAACTCCAAAAGATATGGTCTAAGACAATCTGGAAATCTTATGAAATGCCCTACAAATCATTTTCAGACCTCAACCTTAAATTCCTAAGTTTTCCATGTCGAATTTCCCAAGTTCCAGAATCTGTCCTCTCTAAACAGAGAGTAGCCAATTCTGGACTGTCACTTTAAACAGCAATAACTCCCAAACTACTAAGCCAAATGCTCCCAAATTTTGACACAAGCTAGTTTATCAAGTTTACTACAACTTTGGTATTTACAAGTTTTCCAGCAAACACTTTTATCAAAGGCCAAACCCAAAGATACTACCAGCTGTCCAGAAAACCTAGAATTGCAAAGATTAAATATTTATTTATGTGGCAAACATCCCTTAAGACCAAACTAATGTTACCACAAGTTCACATAGGTCACAAAAACACCATAAAGTAAGGTGTGCCTACCTAAAATATTTATTTAAACTCATTTCTTAATTTACTTAAGTAATTAAGTGGAATTTTAAACATATATGTAAACTGCTCCTAAAATTCTACAAAAATTACAGGAGGCTCTATGAACCAAAAAGAGACCACTGTAAAAATGTGCACTAAAATTATTTAAAGAAACTCCCTAAACAAAATTCACAAGCCCAAAAGGCTGATTTTTGTATAACTAACAAATCATAGTAAAAAGTGGCAAACAACAGATTTTCTACTTTTCTTGGATACTTTAGGGTACCAAGACATTCTCCAAAAAGTTGTAAGAACATTGCACATGTAGAAAAATTACTAAAATTCATTTAAGTATTTCCTAAAATAACGAGATAGCATTATAACTTGAAAAGTACTTAAGCACTACTGCCCAAATTTTTACCAAAGCTAGAGAAAGTATAAATTAGCCTACCCACCAAATTTCATAATTTTTGGAACACTAAAACTCAAGATATGATTTAAACAAGTTTGCATGCAATCTAAAACACATTTCAAAAACCTATTTAAATCTCCCAGAAACTAAACATCACATAACCAATTCATATTTTTCTAAAATACTACACACCATGTATCGTTATTTATATTTTACCATAGTGAAAACATGTGATAATGGACAGATAGAAGGTGAATCCAAGCGGATCACATCAGAGGAAAGCACTAATTCTTCTAACCACTCATTGCTTATTATGGACACTAACTCTTTCATAGTCCTTTTAAGGAAAGCTTCCTCAAAAGGATCTAGAGGTTCTTTTTGGAGTGTTGATTTCTTAGGCTTCTAGGGCTTTCTTATAGAGTAGCAATTCGAGGTTTTTCCATATTCAATAAAAGTCCATCCTCGAAATCGAGCATGAAGTTCAAAATTGGAGTTTCCTCCTTTTCCAGTGGCTCTGTCCTACACATACCGAACATGTCCGGTATGTCCGGTATGACAGAGGTCAGAACCTCAATATGAGTGTTCCTGAGTAGTGATCATCGAGACTTCACATACTTCTATATATCTCTCAGAAACCTTGTGATTCATTATGTCTAAATGGTTGTAAGCATCTCTTGAACTCATCTAAATATGGCATGTTACTTCTTGTTGGTCAAAATAGAAAATTGACTCTCTCATATTCTTAACTAAGCAAAGTGCCTGTGGCAAGTTATTCAAATCACTGGAGGCACATATTGAGGGGGAGCTCATATTTCTATTTTGTGCCATGGTGGGCTAATAATTTCTTCTAAGTGATCTTGTAGTCCTAGGTATAGAAATTGAACCTTTGTATCGACCTGATCATTTGAGAAATGATATGTGCATAATGACTATCATGCCAAATATTCTCCTAGTGGAAATCTTAGTGGGCTCAAGGCCTTTGTATGCTAGATTGTGCATTTGTGTGACATAGGCTAGATGGTTTTCAAAATCTCGAACTAGCATGCGTAGGTGATGTGATTTTGAAAAATCATTTGGTTCTTGGTCTTTGTGACCTAGCCTTGTCATGTGGTGATTATTGCTCCTCGTTATTGCTTGTTTGGCTAATCACACATGACATAGCTCACTTAAGTCCACAAATCCCTATGTCTCACTTTATCTATCTCAAGTTGGAGAAATCAGTTTTATGCCAAAATTTGGAAAAGAGAAGTTAAACACTATTGGCATTTGGATAAGAAAATTGGTTAATTCATGCTTGGATCAAGGATTGGTATCATTTTGGATTAAGAAATAACCAGGAAGGAGTTTGGAATCAAGAGAACGATTTTTGGAAGCAAGTTGGGCAGGTCCCGCATATACCGGACGTGTCCGGTATCCGCGGGGCAGTCAGATTAAGTGTCGGTTTGGCCCAGGTTCGAGGGCCCATTTTCATTTCCTCAATTGCAACCGCCAGCACCACCACCACTCCCGCTCGCCCTGGTCTCGCCCTCGCACCGCTCTCACCGCCTGTCGGTTCTTCAGCGCCGCCGGCTAACTTCCTCTCGCCGCATCTGCTCCACCGCGCCCTCGCATTCCTCCTCCTCACCTTCTCCCAGCCACCACAGAAGCAGCCTCTACACCAGAAGCCACATGCAGCCCGCAGCAGCCATTGCCTCCTCGGACCGTGACCAAGAAGAAGGGGGAGTAGGAAGAAAGGAGAAGAAGAAGAAGAAGAAGAAGAAGAAGAAGAAGAAGAAGAAGAGAAGAGAAGAAGGATGGGAGATTGAAGGACTCCCTCATCAAGTCTACAAGGATTGCTTGCCGGATTTGGAATCATTTTCAAAGTTCACCAACCTAGGTATTTCAAATCCTGGACCTCTTTCGATCTACTCCATAGTGCTACTTCAAATCAAAATTCTTCTAACAGTAGTAATGCATTAGTGATGGAGAAGATGCCCACAAAATTTGGAATGGAATGGTTGAGATTCTTGTCAAGGCCCCTGATAGGGCTGCTAAGGGTATACACATACCGGACACGTCCGGTATTCCCCAACGGTCACATAATGGCTAGTTTTTCAAAGGGGCTATAAATACCCCTTAGCCTCCACCTTTGCAGGCTACTAATTCTGCTGACTCTCTCCCACATTCTTGAGCCTTGTGAATGCTCCCCAACCCTCTCTTAGTGTGTGATTGATTCAAATTTGCAAAATCCATCTTATGGGTTGAGTGAGATTCAATTTTAAGAGCAAGCCACCCTTGAGCACTTGTGCATATTGTCAATCTCATGATTTTTATTTGTTACTCTTGGACTCTTCGGTCCTAGACGGTTAGGTGTCACCGGAGAGCACCCAAGAGTGTGGTGTGCCTCGAAAAGTTTGTAACGGTTTGATTCCACCGCCGCAAGGGAAGAAATCAATCTAGTGGATGGAGGAAAAGGAGTTGGAAGAAACTCCAGCTAGAGTGACCTACGTGGTCCTCTAAAGCTGACCTTAGTTGGTTGCTCACAGCCCCCAGACCAGAGCTGCACTGCAGCTATATTCTGGCTTGCCCGGGTGCATCATCCTCGGTGATCCTCCTGCTCACGTCACGGGCCCTGGCGCGCGCACGCCTACCATCTATGCGATGAGCTATTTTGTGCTCGAGCTCTACGCGCTCCTCCTCTAGCTGAAGTCATGCATCCTTGAGATCCTGCTGCCATGCCCTTAGCTACTTGCCGTGGGTTAGGCAGGACCCTCCTATCTGCCTCGACTTTGTCATTGGGGTCAGATGGAGGGGTAACTTCCCCCTCATGGATGTCGGCGACGTGCCCCTCTGGGGCTCCCGCACGGTGGGCACCCTTTGCCATGAAGCACTCGCGCGAGGGATGATGGCTCCCCTACTAGAGTTAGAGTCAGAGATCTCCTCAGGGTCTCCCACGAGGAGATCATAGAAGAATTTCATGACATAATCCGCCATCCCGACAAACTCGTCATTCACGGGAGGCGAATGCATGCACTGCGTTGTGAGGTGACTGACCGTCCCCACATCATTGCGTAGTCCAAACGAAAACGCTGTCGGGACGTTCCGAGTGAGGTATGCCGGGGAGAGCGGTTCTCCGTCGGCAAGCTGCGTCATCACATTGGCGAGCAAGAAAGAGAGGTGACATAAATCCTCTCGGGACGGCTGAGGTCCTAGGAAGACAACGAGCTGGCGTTCCAGCTGCTCGTAATCAAAGTCGAGGAGTTGGTCGCTCCCGGGGGTGCAGATCTCCGGGGAATGCAGCTGTAGCCCCTCGAGGGCTTCGATCACCGTGTCAAGGCTGGCGGAGGGTGGAGGCTGGACGGGGCGGGAGCCCACCCCAACCCTCCCTTCGTGGTGATGAAGAAGTCCAGACTCCCGAAACGCAAGTGTGCGCCTGGGGTTCGGCTCACGTCGTGGCTAGCCATCTGTGGCCTGGATGTGGACGTCGAAACGCGCAAAAGCCCCCTACCTGGCGCGCCAACTATCGGTGTTCTAAACCATCGACTAATAAATTTGTATCTATGCATTTGGCCCAGATGGTAAGCGCGGAGGACACAAGGAATATTATACTGGTTCAGGTAGAACGTCCCTACGTCCAGTGTGATGTTGCTTGTGTTATCGACTCTGTGTTTGTAGTAGGGATTACAAACGAGCGAGAGAGGAAAGAGATCCAAGTCTCTAGTGAGTGTGTCGAATGGGGTTGAGTTGCTTTCTAATGGCTTCAGAGCGTTAGAAAGACTTCCAAAGTCTTCCGTCCTTGATGGGGCGTCCGGCCTTCCCTTTTATAGGTCAAGGGAAAGGCTGGGGGTACACGAGAGAGAGGAGAGAAGGAAGAAAAAGAAGAAAGAGAAAAAGCAGAGAAGAAGGAAGCCCTGGTGCTACGTCGCTCTTCTTCCCCGATAGGTGGGTCCCGCTGGTCTTGTAGATCATGGAAAAGGTGACTCCACGTCGCTGTCCTGTTCGTTACTAGCACTGCAGACGGGCGTCGTCAGCTGGTCATGGCGCTCCATTCTGTCCCTGTGCACGGTATGGTCAACAGGCTCCCTTGACTGGGGCCGTACAAGGATTTGGTAGCACAGTGCCGGTCCGCCCGGCGCTGTAGGTGATGTGGGTACCCCGTCCCGTCAAGGCCACGGGTCACGTCGAGTCATGCCCGCTCCCCTCATGACGTCAGGAGCATGGATGTGGCCCCGCGCCATCACACCCGTAGTAGTTGGAGCCAGCGCGGGCCCCCCGTGGGGGCCAGCGCTCCTGTCTGGATGCGCTTCTTGGGTTTGGGCAAGACGGAGTCCCTCCGCAGAGGGTCGGGCAAGACAGAGCCCACTCCCTAGGGGTTGGGTGAGGCGGAGGCCACACCCAAAGGGTCAGGCGAGACGGGGCCCGCACCCCTAGGGTCGGGCGAGACGGAGCCCGCGCCCAAGGGGTTGGGCGAGGCGGATCCCGTGCCCTTGGGGTCGGGCGAGACGGAGCTCGCGCCTCTACGGTCGGACGAGACGATGCTCGTGCCCTCGGGGTCAGGCGAATTAGAACCTTCCTCGGAGGGGTCAGATGAGGTCGTGGTTATACCCTTTGATTGTTTGGGTGCGTCAGTGTTGATGACCATCAGTTCCCCTTCTTTGGGTACCCTTCTATCGGTACCCGACAGCTAGCATCATGGTGTGGCTTCTCTTCATTCATGATCCATGTTGCATTAGATACCAGCTACATCCTTGCTTCGCTCTATCTCCATGCCAAGCGATGATAGAGTGGGAGGTGAAATCTACACACACACACACACACACACACACACACACATATATATATATATATATATATATATATATATATATATATATATATATATATATATATATATATATATATATATATATAGTTGTATACCATGTAATTGACTCATGTCACTGTACAGTACCAATGACACACACATGAATAGTAACGACATGCCATGAACAGTACCAATGGCATGCACATGAACAGTCACGTCACCATGCCATAAACCGTCATCCATGCATGAACAGTCAAAAATCCAAACCATCAGTCCCGTGCTTCGCACGGGCCTCCGTGCTAGTTCTACTCATTATGTGTTGTAGCCACACAAGTCACTGAATGAAATTAAACCCATAGTACATGCGTCAACCGGGGCTGCCGTGCACAAAAAGTTGGTTCAGGTGTCAACTAAGTGACACGAGACACAATTAGGACCTTGCGAAAAAGTCAATCCTGGGCTAATTAAAAGGAGGGGGACTTTTGGGTGAAGAGAGAACGAAGGGCTACTAGGCTCCCGACAAGCGTCCATTTAACCTTGATAAGTCGCTGTCTGTTAATTTGTCGCTTCCGAGGCCAATTTAGCCAGTGTACACTACCACGGTGCTTAATTTGTTTCCTCAGTAAATTGGTCTCCAAAACACACAGAGTTTTGGTAGCTGATTTAATTTCACTGCATGTGACCTATTCATAATACATTTTTTATCTCAACCTATTCATAATACTTGATAAAGGAGTATTTTGTGAAAAATGCCTTTAAATTGAAACAAACCTCCTCATATGAACCTGGTGCACATTTAGAGGTAGAAACTGATGTTATAGAGCCACCGTACTGTTTCTTTTAATTTTGGTCCTTTTGGCTGCTAAGCTCAAGTCAGTTATCGCTAGCTTCTCATTTGCATAGATAGATTTTTTCTTTTTTTGTGACGATTTGCATAGATAGATAAAATAAAGAGATCAGAGAGAGATGAATTTATATGTAGAGACCCCGAGAGAGAAATGTGTGTAGCCAAGCGCAGTCTCTCTC
Source organism: Saccharum hybrid cultivar R570 (assembly GCA_038087645.1). NCBI lineage: Eukaryota > Viridiplantae > Streptophyta > Magnoliopsida > Poales > Poaceae > Saccharum > Saccharum hybrid cultivar. Next base: position 29,410 of record JAQSUU010000077.1, on the reverse strand, counting down.
ATCAGAATCAGAAACGGCGGTCAAGCCCCAAGGGTGGGTGCTAGCCGGCCAGGGCTCGAGCCCTGATTCCTACACTAAGCCTCCAAAGGGGGAGATTGAAAGCCCAAGTTTGGTTTTGGTAATTAATGACACCAAGTTGCTAATGTCATGTGTTAAGTGTTTTGAGTTAGGCATAAGCAATACACGTGATGAAGGAGCATGTGGCATGGAGTGATGGCCACAAGATCACAAGTGGTGGAGATGCACATAATATGATGGACATGATGATCAAGTGAAAGAGAAGGATCTAAGAGCGCAAGGCAAAGGTATAAACATAGGTTTTTCCTTTTGCCGGTCTAAGATGAGTAGTGAAGTGATTGACCGGGTTTAGGATACATAGCCGACTATCAAGAGGGGCAACCACGGTTAGCTCGGAAATCAAGTGCCACTAGATCAATGTCTTGAGCATATGCATTAGGATCTAGTAAAGAGCTAACATAACGCCTTGGAAAATGATTGTGAAATGCTAACACACATGCACATGGTGATTTACACATGGTGGTGTTAGCACATTTGCGAAGGCGGTGGAGTTTAAGCAGTAGAGAGTGGTTTGGGTTCCTCTCTCCCTCCCGCCGAGCTTGCGAGACGGGATTCGGCGCTTTTTGGAGAAGTGAAACACCTATTTTCTACTGCACCGGAAGTCGGAAAAGAAACGGAGGTGAACGGAAGTCACTGTGGTGACCGGACGCTGCACCGGACGCGGTCACGGCTTGACCAGCGCGTCCGGTCAGTTCATTCGGTCAGCGCGCCTAGGGTGAGTGACCGGACGCTGATCTGGACTGACCAGCGCGTCCGGTCAGTTCACCTGTGCGCAGAAGCAGAGCGCGCGACCGGCGCGTCCGGTCCTTCACGGGACCAGCGCGTCCGGTCAGGCGTCCAGAGGGACAGAGAGCAGCGGAGTGATGATCGGACGCGCGGCGCGTCCGGTCACGTACGATCGGACGCGTCCGGTCGTTGAGGGAGCTTACTGGACTCAAACTGGACGCTGGCACTGTCGCGTCCGTTCATTCGTTGGGGCGCGTTCGGTCATTGCTTCGCGGGCTCGCGGTGCTGAGCGATCGGCGCGTTCGGTCAGTTGACCAGCACATCCGGTCATACGCTAGAGCGCGTCCGGTCATAGCAACGGTAACTTCTGACACGCACTGTTCACGCTTGTCCTGTAGTGACCGAACGCGTCCGGTCACCCCGACCGGTGCGTCCGGTCATCCCGATTTGAATTGTGTCGTCTGTAACGGCTAGTTGCGTACCCCTTCGTTATAAATAGACGTTGGCCGGGGTTTGAGGGTAACTCTTACACATTTTGAGATATAGAGACATACTTTGAGCGAGAGAACAACCCCTCCACTCATCTCTATGATTAGTTGCACATCTTGTGTGAGATCGAGTGAGATTCAAGTGCATTGCTTGAGAGTTGTATTGTAGAGGCACTTGATCTTCGAGTTGCTGCGGATTTCTTGTTACTCTTCTGTGTTTCCCGACATGGTAGACGGCTTGGAGCAGCGGAGGTGATTGAGCTCGCAATTGGAGATTGTTGGAGCCTTCACCAAGTGTTGTAAGGGGTTCTTGATCCTTCCCCATGGAAGTTCGCAAATTGGATACTCTAGTGAAGCTCGTGGCTTGGAGGATCCCCATCTTGTGTGCGGTTGTGCGGTGCCCGCCGAGGGCTCGACTCTTGATAGTCGATTAGCTTGCGAACCGACAAGTGGGTGTATCGCCAAAACAGGGAGTAGCTTGCTGGGAAGCAAGTGAACCTCGGGATACATTCTTGTATCATTCTCTTCCCAAGGATTTCTCTTGTGTGGTTAATTGATTGGTACTTCTCTTCTCTACACGGCGGTATAATCTCTCGAAGCTCTTCTCTCGTATTACTTCTTGTTTCTAGCTTATAGTTGTTGTTGTGTTTAGTGGATAGCCTTGTGCTAGACTTGTGTAGGTGGCTTGCTTAATTAGTTAGAGCTAGTGCTTTTGCTTCGCCACCTTTCACACTAACTTGTGGTTAAGTAATTCTTGTAGAAGTTTTAAATAGGCTATTCACCCCCTAGCCTTTTGGACCTTATAAGTGGTATCAGAGCCGAGGCACCGTCTATTTGAGGCTTAACAACCTACGGTGAAAAAGAAATGGCTCAATTAAGCTTGCACATCAACAATAGCAAGAAGGCACCTCACTTTGATGGCATAAATTATGCATATTGGAAGGTTAAGATGACCGCACACCTAAAGTCAATCAATAGAGAAGTGTGGAAGGTCATCGAAACAAAATTTGAGGTTGCTAATCCGGAAGCACCTACACCGGTGGAAGAGAAGAAGCTCCAATGCAATGACATTGCCATTAGTGCTCTTCATGAGGCACTAGATGACAAGACCTTTGAGCAAATAAAGAATATTGAGATTGCTCATGATGCTTGGGCCAAGCTAGAAGAAACATTTGAGGGCACCGAAGGCACAAAGACCGCTAAAGTATATATCTTGCAAGAAAAAATTTCAAGCTTCAAGATGCAAGATGATGAGAGTGTACCGGAGATGTTTCATAGGTTACAAGTCATTATCAATGATCTCAAGGCACTTGGTGAGGAGGTCAAGGATAACCAATTCTCTATGAAGTTCTTGAGAAGCTTGCCCAAGAGATTTGATACATTGATCACCGTGCTAGTAAGGACTACATTGAAGGATTCAACTCCTCAACAAATATTTCAAGAAGTGATGACCGATGATTCATATAGAGAAGATGATGAGAAGGATGAGTTGGTAAAGAAGAAGAAGAAGGAAAATGAGAAGAAGGATAATGAGAAGAAGAAGAGTGTGGCATTCAAAGCCACCACATCCAAGGGCAAATCCAAGATTGAATCATCAAGTGATGAAGACTCAAGCTCTTGTGATAGTGATGACATTGATGAGAGGATGGCTCTCTTTGTCAAACAATTTAGCAAATTCATGAAGAAGAAGGGCTTTCGTGCAAGAAGGAGGAAGAACTCTTACAAGAAGAATGAGCATACCATGAGATGCTTTAGATGCCATAGCAAGGACCATCTCATTGCAAAGTGTCCTTATGATAGTGATGATGAAGATGCTATTAAGAAGGAAAGGAAGAAGCAAAAGAAGAAGTAAGAAAAGAAAGAGAGCTCTTATAAGAAGAAGAATGATTCTCATGTTGCTACATGGGATAGTGATGACTCCTCAAGTGATGATGAGGATGACAACAAGAGCAAGAAGAAGGGACATGCTAGCATTGCCATCCAAGAGAAGGTCTCCATCTTCGACACTCCATCGTGCTTCATGGCTAAGGCCACTAAGGTATCATCCGACAATGAGAGTGATCATGATAATACTAGTGATAGTGATAGTGATGAAGAAGAATTCACTAAAGATGAACTAATCACTATGCTAGAAGATTGCACTCAACATTTTAAAGAATCTAGAAAGGAGTGCAAGGGCTTGCTTAAGGAAAAGAAAAACCTTATGCAAGAACTTGATGACCTTAGAGCATCTTATGAGAGTCTAAAGGTAGACCATAAGAAGCTTCAAAAGTCTCACACTAAGCTTGAAGAAGCTCATTCCTCTCTAGTTGAAAAATATGAAAACATGCCAACTAATGTTGAGAAAGCTAAAACTTGCAACATAGGCATATCATGTGATATAATTGATGAATCCTTTTATAAGCCTATTGTTGTTGCTCCCACTAACCCCTCATGTAGCGCATCTACATCATCCTCATCTAGTAGTGACGGTTTCACTTGTGATTCCACACTAATAGTTGAGAATGAAAATCTCAAGAAGGGGGTAAAAGAGCTCAATCACACCTTAGCTAAGGCTTATGGTGGTGAGGACCGCTTGCTTATGTGCTTGGGTAGCCAAAGGGCTTCTCTCTATAAAGAGGGATTGGGCTATAACCCCAAGAAAGGCAAGGCCGCTTTTGCTCCTCACAAGACTCGTTTTGTGAAGAACAAAGGTAGCTATTGCAAAGTGTGCAAGCAAGTTGGTCACATAGAGCAACAATGCATGAACAAGAAATCCAATGCTAATGTATCCTCAATTAAGTTTGATTCCTTCTATATACTTACTAAGGGTACAAATAGTGTTCATGCTAAGTTCATTGGTGCACCATGGATGGGCTCAAAGAAGAAAGCCATTTGGGTACCAAAGAGCTTGGTCACTAACCTTGGAGGACCCAAATAAGTTTGGATACCTAAAAAGAATTGATATTATCTTGTAGGTCAATTACAAAGCTGGAGGAAGGCATTGGGTGCTTGATAGTGGGTGCACTCAACATATGACCGGGGATTCTTGTATATTCAAATCTATTGATACAAGTCAAAATGGTGGTTTTGATGCTATCACTTTCGGCAACAACAAGAAAGGCAAGGTCAAGGGGCTTGGTAAAATTGCTATCTCAAATGACATGAGCATATCTAATGTGTTGCTAGTTGAGAGCTTAGATTTCAATCTTTTATCGGTGGCACAACTTTGTGATCTTGGCTTCAAGTGTATATTTGGTAGTGATGATGTTGAAGTCATAAGTGTTGATGGATCAAATTTGATATTCAAAGGATTTAGACATGGTAGCTTATACTTGGTTGACTTCAATGATAGTGAGACACAATTGACATCATGCTTGCTTAGTAAATCTAGTATGGGTTGGTTATGGCATAGAAGGCTTGGTCATGTTGGAATGAAACAATTGAACAAACTTTTGAGGCATGACTTAGTTAGAGGCTTGAAAGATGTGACTTTTGAAAAGGATAAACCATGTAGTGCTTGTCAAGCCGGCAAACAAGTTGGAAATCAACATCCTAGTAAGAGTGAAATGAGCAAATCAAAGGCATTTGAGCTATTGCACATGGACTTGTTTGGGCCAACAACATACACTAGCATTGGTGGCAACAAGTATGGTTTTTTGATTGTTGATGACTACACTAGATACACTTGGGTATTCTTTCTTTATGATAAGAGTGATGTTTATGATCTATTCAAGTCTTTTATCAAGAGAGTGCAAAATGAGTTTGAGACTACCATCAAGAAGATTAGAAGTGACAATGGTAGTGAGTTCAAGAACACAATAATTGAATATTTATGTGATGATCTTGGTATTGGACATCAATTCTCACCAACATACACTCCTCAATCAAATGGTGTAGTTGAAAGGAAAAATAGAACCTTGATTGATATGGCTAGATCAATGCTTAGTGAATATAATGTTAGTCATTCATTTTGGAGTGAAGCCATCAACACGGCTTGCTATTGTAGCAACCGTCTCTATTGCCATGGGAAGCTTGGAAAGACACCATATGAGCTATTAAATAGAAGAAAGCCCAACATTGTATACTTTAGAGTGTTTGGTTGCAAATGCTATATTCTCAAGAAAGGCACTAGATTGAGCAAGTTTGAAAAGAAATGTGATGAAGGGTTCTTACTTGGTTATTCTACCACAAGCAAAGCATATAGAGTTTGGAATCTCACAAATGGCACCTTGGAAGAAGTTCATGATGTTGAGTTTGATGAAACCCAAGGATCTCAAAATGAAGCTCAAAACCTTGATGATGTGAGAGGAGATCAATTGTCAAATGCAATGAAAAATATGGATATTAGTGATATAAGGCCGATGCAAGTTGATGATGATGATATTCATGTGATCAACCAAAGTGTGCAAATTGATACAAATCAAGCAAGCTCTAGTAGTTCTCATGATGAAGCTCAAGTTCAAGGTCGAACAAGTGGAAGCAATCAACTCCCAATACTCCAACCTACTAGCATTGCAAGAGATCATCTGTTGGATCAAATCATTGGTGGAATTCAAAGTGGTGTTCAAACTAGATCAAGACTAGCATCCTTTTGTGAGCACTACTCATTTGTGTCACTTGAAGAACCTAAGAAATTAGAAGATGCTTTGAAGGATTCCGATTGGGTAAATGCCATGCATGAAGAACTAAACAACTTTGCTAGAAATCAAGTTTAGAAACTTATTGAGAGGCCAAAGAACTACAATGTGATTGGTACTAAGTGGATCTTTAGAAACAAGCAAGATCAAGATGGCATAGTTGTGAGGAACAAAGCAAGATTAGTAGCACAAGGATACACTCAAGTTGAGGGTCTTGACTTTGGAGAGACATATGCACCGGTTGCAAGATTGGAAGCAATTAGAATCTTATTAGCATATGCTTGTGCACACAACATTAAGCTCTATCAAATGGATGTCAAGAGTGCATTTCTCAATGGCTACATCAATGAAGAAGTTTATGTTGAGCAACCTCCTGGTTTTGAAGATGACAAGAAGCCCGACCATGTTTACAAGCTAAAGAAGGCATTGTATGGTTTGAAGCAAGCACCTAGAGCATGGTATGAGAGGTTGAGGGACTTTCTCCTCTCTAAAGGGTTCAAGATGGGAAAGGTTGACACCACTCTCTTCACCAAGAAGCTTGGAAGTGACTTGTTTGTGTTGTAAATCTATGTGGATGACATTATCTTTGGATCAACTAACTAAGACTTTTGTGAAGAGTTTGGAAATATGATGGCTAATGAGTTTGAGATGTCTATGATTGGAGAACTTAGTTACTTCCTTGGACTTCAAATCAAGCAAATGAAGAATGGCACTTTTGTAAATCAAGGCAAGTACATCAAGGACATGATCAAGAAGTTTGGATTGCACGATGCTAAGCAAATGAGTACACCAATGGGCACAAATGATCAATTAGGTGTTGATGCTAGTGGAAATATGGTAGATCAAAAGCTCTACCGGTCTATGATTGGAAGTTTGCTCTATGTCACCGCTTCAAGGCCGGATGTGATGTTTAGTGTGTGCAAGTGTGCAAGATATCAAGCTTCACCTAGAGAAAGTCACTTGAAAGCAACTAAGAGGATATTGAGATATCTTAAGGGCACTCATGATGTTAGATTATGGTTTCCAAAGGGGTCTAATTTTGAGTTGATTGGATATTCGGACTCCGACTATGGTGGATGCAAGATTGATAGAATGAGCACAAGTGGCACTTGTCAATTGCTTGGAAGGTCTCTTGTTTCATGGTCATCAAAGAAACAAAATAGTGTTGCTCTATCTACCGCCGAGGCCAAATACATTAGTGACGGTAGTTGTTGTGCACAATTGCTTTGGATGAAGGCCACCTTGAATGATTTTGGAATCAAGTTCGAGAATGTGCCATTGTTTTGTGACAATGAAAGTGCTATCAAGATGACACAAAATCCGGTTCAACATTCAAGAACCAAGCACATTGACATAAGGCATCACTTCATAAGAGACCATCAACAAAAGGGTGATATTTGTATTGAGAGCATTGGCACCGAAGATCAACTAGCCGATATCTTTACAAAGCCACTTGATGAGAAGAGATTTTACAAGTTAAAGAATGAATTGAACATACTTGACTTCTCCAACTTGAAATGAGTGCACCCCCATATTTTTAATATGACATGCCTCTCCTCCAACATAGCAAGGTAAAGTTGTTTGGCATATCATTCATACTTTGCTAAGGACATGGTTAGAACATATAGACATATTTGCATAAAAGATAAGCTCATTCATGAAAATCAAATGATTTTGATGTATATATGGTACCACTATTGCTTATATGTTTGATTGATCTAGTGGTAGCATATGACATTTTTGTGGGCTTGCAAACCTAGTGTTGAATCTAGAAAATAAGCTCATGATGTGTAATTCAACATGCTCAAGATAACCCTTATACTTTATGAGGTGTGAAGAAGCTTGTGCTTGGATCAAACCGAATTACATATTCTAGGCAAGTGATCTAGATTGAACCAAAATTTAGGCTCCCTCATTTTGATTGACTTATCTCTCACTAAAATTGGCACCTTTTTTGGTGATTGTTGACAAAGGGGGAGAGAAAAGTCACAAAGATATTGCAAAGAGGGACAAAGATATAATAAGGGGAAGAGAAAAGTCACAAAGATAAAAAGTTAAGTTACAAAGGGGGAGAAAGGGATCAATTAAAATTGAGCACACAAGTAGGGGGAGCAAGCTCATGAATCATTTGTTGCATTTATATGTGCATTAACATAATAATGTGTTGCATTGCAAATTTAATTTCGATATTCATGATTGAATGATGTTTGCTAGAAATAGAACTTGAATGATGATTTGTTAAAAGTAGCTTTACAAGTGGTATCTAGACACCTTTGCTTATAATGTTGATCTCACGGGTATTTTAGTGTTTGTGATCTTTACAAGTGATGTATTATAAGTGGTGTCTAGCTACATCGATGCTAAGGATGGTATATAAAGACAACTCCAATTGGTATCACGCTTCAAAGGTCCATTCTATATACCTTAGTATCAATTTGATAGTAGTAACTCTCCCAAAATTCAAATCCATACATATGTGCATAATTGAACCAAACTCATGGAAGCACATATGTAGGGGGAGCTAATACTATCGAAATTGAAAAATTGATTTCATTTCATATCTTTGTGATGGTTGCCATCAATTACCAAAAAGGGGGAGATTGAAAGCCCAAGTTTGGTTTTGGTAATTAATGACACCAAGTTGCTAATGCCATGTGTTAAGTGTTTTGAGTTAGGCATAAGCAACACACGTGATGAAGGAGCATGTGGCATGGAGTGATGGCCACAAGATCACAAGTGGTGGAGATGCACATAATATGATGGACATGATGATCAAGTGAAAGAGAAGGATCTAAGAGCGCAAGACAAAGGTATAACCATAGGTTTTTCCTTTTGCCGGTCTAAGATGAGTAGTGAAGTGATTGACCGGGTTTAGGATACATAGCCGACTATCAAGAGGGGCAATCACGGTTAGCTCGGAAATCAAGTGCCACTAGATCAATGTCTTGAGCATATACATTAGGATCTAGTAAAGAGCTAACATAACGCCTTAGAAAATGATTGTAAAATGCTAACACACATGCACATGGTGATTTACACATGATGGTGTTAGCACATTTGCGAAGGCGGTGGAGTTTAAGCGGTAGAGAGTGGTTTGGGTTCCTCTCTCCCTCCCGCCGAGCTTGCGAGGCGGGATTCGGCGCTTTTTGGAGAAGTGAAACACCTATTTTCTACTGCGCCGGAAGTCGGAAAAGAAACGGAGGTGAACGAAAGTCACTGTGGTGACCGGACGCTGCACCGGACGCGGTCACGGCTTGACCAGCGCGTCCGGTCAGTTCATTCGGTCAGCGCGCCTAGGGTGAGTGACCGGACGCTGATCTGGACTGACCAGCGCGTCCGGTCAGTTCACCTGTGCGCAGAAGCAGAGCGCGCGACCGGCGCGTCCGGTCCTTCACGGGACCAGCGCGTCCGGTCAGGCGTCCAGAGGGACAGAGAGCAGCGGAGTGATGATCGGACGCGCGGCGCGTCCGGTCACGTACGATCGGACGCGTCCGGTCGTTGAGGGAGCTTACTGGACTCAAACCGGACGCTGGCACTGTCGCGTCCGGTCATTCGTTGGGGCGCGTCCGGTCGTTGCTTCGCGGGCTCGCGGTGCTGAGCGATCAGCGCGTCCGGTCAGTTGACCAGCACGTCCGGTCATACGCTAGAGCGCGTCCGGTCATAGCAACGGTAACTTCTGACACGCACTGTTCACGCTTGTCCTGTAGTGACCGAACGCGTCCGGTCACCCCGACCGGTGCGTCCGGTCATTCCGATTTGAACTGTGTCGTCTGTAACGGCTAGCTGCGTACCCCTTCGTTATAAATAGACGTTGGCCGGGGTTTGAGGGTAACTCTTGCACATTTTGAGATATAGAGACATACTTTGAGCGAGAGAACAACCCCTCCACTCATCTCTATGATTAGTTGCACATCTTGTGTGAGATCGAGTGAGATTCAAGTGCATTGCTTGAGAGTTGCATTCTAGAGGCACTTGATCTTCGAGTTGCTGCGGATTTCTTGTTACTCTTCTGTGTTTCCCGACATGGTAGACGGCTTGGAGCAGCGGAGGTGATTGAGCTCGCAATTGGAGATTGCTGGAGCCTTCACCAAGTGTTGTAAGGGGTTCTTGATCCTTCCCCGTGGAAGTTCGCAAATTGGATACTCTGATGAAGCTCGTGGCTTGGAGGATCCCCATCTTGTGTGCGGTTGTGCGGTGCCCGCCGAGGGCTCGACTCTTGATAGTCGATTAGCTTGCGAACCGACAAGTGGGTGTATCGCCAAAACAGGGAATAGCTTGCTGGGAAGCAAGTGAACCTCGGGATAAATTCTTGTATCATTCTCTTCCCAATGATTTCTCTTGTGTGGTTAATTGATTGGTACTTCTCTTCTCTAAACGGCGGTATAATCTCTCGAAGCTCTTCTCTCATATTACTTCTTGTTTCTAGCTTATAGTTGTTGTTGTGTTTAGTGGATAGCCTTGTGCTAGACTTGTGTAGGTGCCTTGCTTAATTAGTTAGAGCTAGTGCTTTTGCTTCGCCACCTTTAATACTAACTTGTGGTTAAGTAATTCTTGTAGAAGTTTTAAATAGGCTATTCACCCCTAGCCTTTTGGACCTTACACCGGTTCAAGTGACCATTCTCTAAAAAAAATGTTCCTTGCAGCTACAGACAATTTAACTGATAGAGTGAGCTAGGAGATATCATATGATTAAAAAAATCATAATCCGCGGCAGCTACATACAGTATTTATGTAAGTCGATTATATTTATTTATTTAAGCAGTCAAGTACTGACTGCTTGATACTCCAGCAGTAGAATAGAATAGGAGAGGCTGGAGCATCAGTGTAGCAAGCGTGTTGTATGTAACTTCTAATAATTTTTTTTTGCAATAAACAAAAAGGTTGGGTTAACGTCTAGGTATCATGTATCCTACGCACAGCCACAACTAACCACGTACTCATGTAACAATGCAAGGACAAGGCGGCTGATATCACGCGTGCACGGTAGCTATGAGTGGTGAAACTTTGTGCGTCAACTCATGAGAAGAAGCAAGAGCGACGAATGTTACTGGAACGAACGAAAGAATGGACTCTTGCGTTCGCAAGAAGCAGCTAGGTCGAGCGACAGAAGTGACAGAACGAAGGCAGGCCAAAAGGAGAAGGAAATAATAAATAAATGCTAATTCTGGTCTGTTTCGTGTATTTTTACCACTCCTACGTACTTCTGGACTTCTTGTTTGACCGGTCGTCTTGTTCAAAAATTTTATATAAATATTATTTATTTTGTTATGACTTATTTAGTATTAAAGATACTTTAATAATGATTTATTTATTTTATTATTTGCATAAAAAATTTAAATAAGACAAACAGTCAAATAAGAACTTCGAAAGTAAAAAATGACATTTTCGATAGGAGAGGGACTACTGTCATGTCGGCGTGTGGAGCTGGACAAAGATCGACCACACCGTCTTCTTGTCTGGCCGGCGCCAGAGTTCACCTCTCTCTTTCACACACGCACGGTTAACGTGTACAGCGTGGCCTACTACTAATTTTCTATATCCTAGAAATAAAGAATCCTTCGTCATAAACAACATTTGAAAGAAATCAAATCAAATCATTTTTTCGATCTTCAATCTTGTCAAACAATGGTGTGATATCTACAGTACTACAATAACATTAAAAAACCGAAACACGTGTCAACGGACGTGTTCTCCAAAAAACAAAAGAAAACAAAAAAACAACTGTGTTTGCCAATCGAGATGGTCTACAAAATATACCATAATAATCGGGGAAGAAATAAAAAAAATCTACATCATTGAAATAATAAACAATTGTATGCCACTATTAAATAATAAGTTCAGAGCAATAAGTTAAGGGACAATAGCAATTTGATTTACATACTAGTTGAAAAATAAATGTACAAAGAATCCACATAAAACACAACTAATAATGAAGGAAAATTAGAAACTATGAAAAAAAATTAATAGTTTGCAAACGAATTGCGAGAAACAATACCCAAATATGCAGACCTTATAAATTGGAAGTGTGCAGATATGCCCTTAATTAGTGGCTTTTGGTGGATCAAATGACAACACGACTAAGAAACTAACCATTTTGATGAGATTATATGCAAGTGTTTAATTCCATTAAGATCTTTGCATGTGGAATTAAGTCCAAAAGCAATATAATGTAATGAGATTATCATTCATCTTTGCTTCATTGGTGGAGATATCATGATTAAAAAAATTCATAATCCATGGCTGCTGCTACATACGTATTGCTGTGAATCCGAGTACACCCAAACAAGGCCTAAATAATAAGTCATCGTGTTACTATGATATGATTATCTCAAAAGAAAAGTCTTCTCTTTCACTAAATTATTAATATGAATTGAGAGGATGGATTGAGGACCATCGTAGTCAAACGAATAAACAAAATTAGTTGAAAATTTTATTTTTAAGGAAAAATGAAAAAAAAACTCCACCTTACTAATTTTCAAGAACACATTTTTACAAACAAAAAATATATGTTTTCCCAAATGTCGAGAAAACAGTGAGCAATAAGCGTATCCTTCTGAGGAACTTTACCGGTAGGCTTTCTGAACACCCTGTTTTTCAAAATCCCTACTTTGAGTTAAGATTTAAGAAGCCGCCGAGCATTGCTGCGTGGACTGCTCCGATTACACAGTAACACGTTCATTTTAGGATGCGTAATATAGAAAATATGAAGCCAGCAGCTTGTCCTGTTGTTAATGGCAGCATTAGAGACTTTGATTGTAGTTTTCTTGATTATTTCTACCGGTCTAGAGTAACTTTGAATTTTTAATATAACTAGTAGTATATACAGTACATCAGTTTAACCTTTTGTATTCGGCTACATATCTTTCGTGTTCCGGTCCGGCCGTCGAGATGCAGTACGAATGCTGTCCAGAATCTTGCGGGCAAAGAGTAGGAGTGTCCAGTCCACACCCATCTGTGTCGCTCCTTGTATCGGAGTATTCATTTTTAGATTTATATATAAGTGCATTTTTTTATCATATGCCACTGCCAATCTTGCCGGACTCATACAACCACCACCGGCTTAAGGCCTGGATCTAGTCAGTGTTGAGGTGAATGCTGGCGACTGAGAACCTTTGAAATCTCAGTCGTCTGGAATTTTGGAGTGAAAAAGCTAAGCAAACACTTTTAGTTCTCTTTAGAATGCAAGTTTTTTTTGTTTCCAGCTTTTTTTGAAGTAAAATTTTACTCCAGTGAAATTTCCAAGTGACAGCGGACGCAGCAGGAAGTTGCGAGGCAGCTTCGACGGCTGTCCACCAGGTGCGGGGCACTGGGTCCCCCGACACTGTATACAGAGTCAGTCATGCCTGCAGATGCAGCAGCGGCAACCTTTCTGTCCAGAGTCAAAAAGTCAGGTAGACAGGAGACTTCTTCTCCCAAAGTTGCAGTCTTGCAGAGCAAAAACAAAAGAACAAAAAAAAAGAAAAAATATCCTAGCATCCTACAGTGGAAAGAATCAGTACAGTTGCGTCACATGCATGCAATTCAGGCTGTCTTTAGTTTCTAAATTTTTTTACCTTCTACACTAAAAGGACATGAGTAGTAAACGTATATAAAAAAAACTAATTGCATAATTCTCGAGAAAATCGCAAGACGAATCTTTTAAGCCTAATTAGTATATGAAAAGTCTTACGTGTAACAGAACCGACCAAATTATAAGAGCACAAGTACAAACACAAGCACCGAAGCGCTCAAATTTTCGAACTTGAGCCCATATAATCCCGGTAGTCAATCGAAACCACGAAGGATTTCAAACCAACTTGCTTACAACCAGGATCGCATCATTCAACATACAACATCATACGTTACATTTCACAAGTAGTTCTGAAATAAGTTTACACAAATGGAGTCGCAATTATTACAAACCAAGTTTATAAAAGTAGCGGAAGCAAACGCACACCAGTTGTTTAACTACTGCCAGTCTTGATGATCAACAACCCGCAAAAGCATGAGGAAAGTACATAAAAGATGATCACGCCCAAGTGATCTAGTCTTCTTCACCCGCAGGGTGGAGACAAGTTTTGCAGAAGCCTTGATAGAGCATATCATCTGCAACAGGAGGGAATAAACCCTGAGTACTGGAATGTACTCAACTAGACTTACCCGTCGAAAACCAGAAATAAGATGACACCAAGGATTATGCAAGGCTTACACAAGAGGCTAGCTGACATAATATTTTGCATAAAGGCATAAGTAATTGAAACTCTTATAGCCTGTACTAGCAGTTATTTTTAGCATTTACCTATCATCTATCTTAGCACCTGTACTAACACATGCACTTGATTATAATCAAATAATTATCATCATTATATCCAGAGCAGGTATGAATTGTGGCAACATTGTATCATTCCCTTAACCACCGGTTCATTTAATGAGATCTACGTTGCCGCTGCTCAAGTCAAGTGCTCACTAACCGGGAGCGACGGCGATTCGAATCGAATTCCTATCCAGCTGGAGGGGTATTTCTAACACTCACCGAGTCACGCCTGGCGAGGGCTGCTCAGGTCATCTTTTGTACAGTTCAGGAATCGCGGGCCCGAATAATGTCGCGTCCCCAAGGGCGACACTCTGCCAGGTGATAGGGACTCTAACCCCCCCCTGGTCTCACGCCAATGTCCAAAAGCACATCCTTTCTCTCCTCCAAGATGCAACCTACCATTCGATTCCCGGCCTGAACCATACTACTCGACTTCGCGGTCGGAACGACTTATCCGGCCAACTAAGTGTTAGACTGCGTTCAACATGACTCAAGGACGTACAGCGAATCGGTCCTTAAACGACTCAGACGGGCATAGCTCCACACCCAAGACGTGAAGTGTCTTGCGGCTGTACTATCGAACTCCCGCCCGGTCTTAATTTCATTTTTAAGCATGGTTCCATCCACGATAGCCATAAAGCCACTCGTGACTCCTTCCTACATCTCGCGGATGACCAAAAATCACCCGACTTCTACCGTACTAAGCAGGGCTAAGCATTGACACGTGCCTAAATCTAATATAGGATTAAGTACGATATCTGGACAAGGACAGGTATAATGCAACAAGTGTTTTCATATAACTCCTACAACTTAATGCAGTAAACAATTAAAAGTACTCAAGATTAGTTTATAAAACAGTAGGTTCAGCATGCACCGGGGCTTGCCTTTCAGAAAGGTCGAGGGCCGGTGGTCAGGGCACTCGGGCAAGTCTTCAGCGGCATCTCCTTCGCCGACTGGTTCCGCTGGCTCCTCTGGCTGGTCCTGGACTTCCTTCGGAATCACAGGCTCGAATTCGAGGAGAGTTACCCCCTCCGGTACACCTATTGCATGAATGCACAATAAATATCATGGATGCATAAATGAGTGCAACATGCTCGGAATGAAATGCATTTCAGAAATAAAATA
Source organism: Saccharum hybrid cultivar R570 (assembly GCA_038087645.1). NCBI lineage: Eukaryota > Viridiplantae > Streptophyta > Magnoliopsida > Poales > Poaceae > Saccharum > Saccharum hybrid cultivar. The sequence goes on along the minus strand of JAQSUU010000077.1, from coordinate 14,081 downwards.
CTCTATTCAAGTTACTTTATTAGTACGTGCAAATCTCTTCTCCGGTGGAGAAGTACTTACCTAATCTACCCAACCTAAGATATAGTTGTTCCTCTTTGGTTAAGGCCCTAGCACCTAACAATACAAGAGTAATATTACTTAGGTTATCACAGTAAGACCTTCTGGACAGCAGCTACTTGTTTCTAACATAACTGGAGATTCCCAAATCCAAAAGATACGATCTAAGACAATCTGAAAATCTTAAGAAATGTACCACAAAATGTTTTCAGACTACAACACTAAATTCCAAAGTTTACCTAGTCGAAATTCCAAAGTTACAGAATCTGTCCTCCCTAAACAGAGAGCAGTCAATCCTGGACTGTCACTTTAAACAGCAATAACTCCCAAACTACTAAGCCAAATGCTCCCAAATTTTGACACAAGCTCATTTACAAATTTTACTACAACTTTGGTATTTACAAGTTTTCCAGCAACCACCTTTATCCAAGGTCAAACCTAGAAATACTATCAGCTGTCCAGAAAACCTAAAATTGCAAAGATTAAATATTTATTGATGTGGCAAACATTCCCTAAGACCAAACTAATACTACTACAAGTTCACACAGGTCACAAAAACACTAGAAAGTAAGGTGTGCCCACCTAGAATATTTATTTAAACTCATTTCTTAATTTACTTAAGTAATTAAGTGGAATTTCAAACATATATATAAACTGCTCCTAAAATTCTACAAAAATTACAGGAGACTCTCTGACCCAAGAAGAGGCTACTGTAAAAATTTGAACTAAATTTATTCACAGGAACTTCCTACAAAAAATTCCCAAGACAAAAAGGCTGATTTTTTAATAAATAACAAAGCACAGTAAAAAATGTCAAACAACAGATTTCTTAATTTTCTTAGACACTATAGGGTACCAAGACATTCTCCAAAAATTTATATGAACATTGCACATGTAGAAAAAATTACTAAAATTCATTTAAATATTTCCCAGAATAACAAGATAGCATAATAACTTGAAAAGTACTTAAGCACTACTGCCCAAATTTTTACCAAAGCTAGAACAAGTATAAATTAGCCTACTCACCAAATTTCATAATTTTTGAAACACAGAAACTCAAGATATAATTTAAACAAGTTTGCATGTGATTTAAAACACATTTCAAAGACCTATTTAATTGTCCCGAAAGCTAAACATCACATAGCAAACTCATATTTTTTTAAAATACTACACATCCTGTAGATCCTAACAAAATTTATCTCATGATTTTTGAGCAAGTAAAACCCTAGATCTACATTTTCTAAACATTATCTAAAACTGTGATAGAATAAAAGAAATGAAATAAATCAGATTTGTTACTGGGCCGGCCCGGAAAACCAACGTGGCCTGCTCGGGCTCCCGCCCGCGCGCGTATGACTGACCAGGTGGCCCCACTTGTCAGTGAGAGAGAGACGGAGGGGAGGAGCTACGGTCGCCGGAGTTCACCGTCGGTGAGCCGGCCGACGAAATTGGACGAACTAGCATGACCACGTCATCGAACTACAACGATTGGTGGCAAGAACGGGGCTGCGGAGCAACGGAAAGGTGCTCGCCGTCGGGCATGGCGGCACGGTGGAGGTGCGCGGCGGTACGCCGACGACGGTGAGGCCGCACGTTCACAACTAAACTCAGTACGAGCTTTACGGCAGCTAGGCGGAGCGATTGAGGTAGGACGGGAAGACGGAGAGAGGCCCGAACTACCCCGGCCATGGTGAACCGGCATGGCGGAGCTCCGGTGACCTCTCGGGAAAGGGCGGAGACGGCAATGTGGCTCACCTCGGGCTCAATCAAAGCCACCGGTTGGTCGTAGAATTATAGGGCGGTAAGGCGGAGGGACGAGCGTGATCTGGTGAGCGGCGGTGCGGTGGGGAGTGCGCGCGAGCTCGCCGGAGTGGGGGCGACAATGGCGGCTCGGTGTCTCCGCTTTGAAGCCGAACGAGGGAGGGAGAGGGAATGGAGGCAGCCTCGACGCGTCGTGGCGGTCTTGAAGGCGTCGTGGGCTGACCGGTGGGGCCAGGACCGGCGTACGGTCGCCACCGCATGCCCACGCGTCGGCGAGGCCCTGTGGCCGGTCGGCCACTCCCCCTCCTCTGACGAACTGAAACAGGTCGAGCAGTGCCGTTGGTGATCGACTGACAGAGCGATTTTGAGTTCATTTTACTCCTAATCCAGCGAGAACCAGGTATGGGTGCTGTTGGCAATGTTGTAGAGCTACATGAGGACTACAACTTTGTCAATTGGAGTTTGGGCTGGTTCGGCCTAGATTTGAAACTACAGAGCTCCAAAGTGGTGCCCCTTGAAACTGAAATGCAGTTTCAGAGATAACGTCGACTGAAACCCTATTTTTAAGACACCACATCTCCTAAACCATTTAGAACTAGGTGCTGGTGATATTGACAATGTTGTAGAGCTACGTGTGGACAACAACTTTGTCAATTGGCTCAAAGACTGGTTCGGCCTGGTTTGTGAGTTACAAGTTACCAAAGTGAGGTACAGTGAAACGGTTTTCAGCTTCACACTTAGCCAATAATTTGCTAAGTCCCAAAACAACCCCTAATACTGACTTGTGGGCCATTTTTGAGCATGTTCTGGTTATTTTCATGAGATGGCCATATTAGAACTTTTGTTCCTTATGAAATTCTCTACAACTTTGCTTAAGGTTGCTCCTCCATGTAAGATCTCTAAACTGGACTTTTTAATTGGTCAAACCAGATCACTCTAGGGTCCAACTTAGTCAACAACATTTGGAAGGGCAATTTGGTAATTTTGGTAAACATGAACATTGCTCCACTACTTACCCTAAATGTAATTAAGGTGTTATAAGACCTAATTAACCACTCTACATATGGGTTGCACAAAGTTCCTAGTGTCACATACTTTGGAATAAGTAATTCCATACATTCACCCAAATGTTGCAAGCTCATGTTGCACATGTTGCATGAGTGTGTTGCATAACATTTGCTAATTATGTTACACTAAAGTGGTTGACATATCTCACCAAGGAAATTGCACATAAAATACTTATGTTTTGCACACTACTCACCTCTTACTTCACATGAAATATAAACATATGTGGCATTGTTTCCAAAGCATGTTTTACATATTATAAGCTTATGCATGAAATGAATGATGCTTGCTTATGCTTATGCAAATGCAATGCAATTAAGGAGCTAAACACCTGAGGTGTTACAGCCTTCCCCTCTTATAAAAATCTCGTCCTGAGATTTGGAAAGCGTACCATTTTTTATAGAATTCCTTATAACCATCCCGCAAATAGTCCTCTCGTTCCCAAGTAGCGTCACTTTCACTACCCTGATTACTCCATATTACTTTATACCACTTAACCACTTTGCTTCTAGTCACTCGTTCCTGAGTATCGATCACTCGGACTGGCTTTTCTTCGTAAGTTAGATCGGATTCCAGCCTGATGTCTCCTAAAGGGACTCTTTCCTCAGGAACTCGAAGACACTTTTTGAGCTGAGATACATGGAAGACGTTGAATATGGCACTCATTTCTGGAGGTAACTGGATTTTATACGCAACAGCTCCACTCTTGCCTATGATCTGGAAAGGACCCACGTATCTTGGCGCAAGTTTCCGCTTAACACCAAAACGTTGGACACTTTTCATTGGAGAAACTTTCAGATACACGAAGTCTCCAACTTCAAACTCGAGTGGTTTTCTACGACGATCAGCATAACTTTTCTATCTAGCTTGGGCTGCAGCCATATGTTTTTGGATGGTACGGACTTGTTCCTCAGCTTCATGAACAAAATCAATACCATAATACCTCCTTTCACCAGCTTCTACCCAGTTTAGTGGAGTTCTACACTTACGACCGTACAAAGCTTCGAATGGAGCCATCTTAATACTTTCTTGATAACTATTATTGTACGAAAACTCGGCTAGAGGTAACTATTTTTCCCAAGAACCCTTGGATGAAATGACACATGCCCGCAACAGATCTTCCAAGATTTGGTTAACCTGTTCCGTCTATCCTGATGTCTAGGGGTGATAAGCAGAGCTTCTCACTAACTTGGTTCCCAGAAGGTGATGCAAGTGCTCCCAAAAGCGAGCAGTGAACTGGGGACCACGGTCAGATATGATAGTACGAGGTATCCCATGGAGCCGGACTATCTGATTGAAGTACAACTCAGCATAGTCAGTGGGACGATAGTCCACTCTAACTGGAATGAAGTGAGCTGATTTGGTCAAACGATCCACAATTACCCAGATGGAGTTATGATTTTTGACAGTAGGAGGAAGACCGACAATGAAATCCATACTTATCTCTTCCCATTTCCAACCTGGGATAGAAAGTGGTTGAAGCAACCCAGCTTTCATGTGCACAACTTTAACTCTACAGCAGGTGTCACACCTGGCCACATATGCAGCTATCTCCTTCCGCATTTTGGTCCACCAATAGTATGGCTTCAAATCATAATACATCTTATTGCTACCAGGATGGATGGACAACTTAGAGGAGTGTGCTTCAGACATAATATCATTTCTAAGCTCTCGGTCCTTAGGCACAACTAACCTATCCTTGAACCATAGTACACCCTCTTCATCTATCCTGAACTGTGTAGTTTCTTGCTCTTTTATCTTACGCTTGATGTGGAATATACCAGTGTCAGTCTTTTGAAGTTCAATAATTCTATTTTTGAGAGTACAACTGACAGTGATGTTGTACAAGACTGCTGGATGTAGAAGGCGAGATCGATGAAAATCAGTTTCAACTAAGGAATGGCAATGAGACTTACGTCTTAAAGCATCCGCAACCACATTTGCCTTGCCAGGATGATAGTGCACTTGAAGGTTATAATCTTTAATCAACTCGAGCCATCTTCTTTGACGCATATTTAACTCGGGTTGGGTGAAGATGTATTTGAGGCTTTTGTGGTCTGTGTAGATATTGCAAACATTGCCCAACAGATAGTGTCGCCAGGCTTTTAAAGCATGAACAACCGCGGCGAGTTCTAAGTCATGCGTTGGATAATTCGCCTCATGCTTCCGAAGTTGTCGAGAGGTATATGCAATGACTCGGCCTTCCTGCATCAGAACACCTCCCAAACCTATGCCTGAGGCATCACAATAAACATCAAATGGTTTCTCGATATCCGGTTGTGCCAAAACCGGAGCTGAGGTTAGGAGAGTTCGCAGTTTGTGAAAAGCCGCATCACACTCAGGAGTCCAGACAAACCTGGTGTCTTTTTGCAGCAACCGAGTCATTGGCTTGGCTATTTTGGAGAAATCCGGGATGAAGCGATGATAATAGCCAGCCAAACCAAGAAAACTCCGGACCTCGTGAACCGAGATAGGAGCCTTCCAGTTCAGTACTTCTTGTACCTTGGCGGGGTCCACCATAATTCCCCCATCGGACAACACATGCCCAAGGAAAGGTACTTCTCGAAGCCAAAATTCGCACTTACTGAACTTTGCATATAGTTGATGTTCACGCAGTCTTGTGAGGACTATTCGTAGATGTTCAGCATGATCTTCCTCATTTACAGAATATATCAGGATGTCATCAATAAATACCACCACAAACTTGTCCAATTCGGGCATAAACACCGAATTCATCAAGTATATAAAGTGTGCAGGGGCATTTGTCAAGCCGAAGGACATAACAAGATACTCATAAAGACCGTATCTGGTAGAGAAGGTAGTTTTTGGAACATCTTTAGGGCAGATTTTAATTTGATGGTAGCCAGATCTTAGATCGATCTTGGAGAAAACTTTAGCTTTAGATAACTGATCGAACAAGATGTCGATACGTGGTAGAGGGTACTTATTTTTGACAGTGACTGCATTGAGAGGTCTATAATCTACATACATCCGCAATGACTGATCCTTCTTCTTTACAAAGATAGCAGGACATCCCCACGACGATGAACTAGGACGAATCAACCCTTTCTTCAAAAGTTCATTCAATTGCACCTTAAGTTCAGCTAGTTCCTTCGGAGGCATCCTATAGGGTCTCCTAGAGATGGGAGCCGTGCCAGGCAACAACTCAATTTTAAACTCCACATCCCGATCCGGAGGGAGCCCCGGCAAATCATCAGGAAAAACGTCCGGAAACTCACTTACTACTGGAATTTCGGCCAACGCCTTTGCTTGCACAGCATGAACTTCCCCAGACAAATCAACTTTTCTGGGAAGTTGTACCAGAAAACCCTTTTGATCTGTAGGGTCTCTGAGCATAACTACCCGAGTGGATGTATCAATGAGTACCCCATTCTGACTCATCCAATTCATGCCCAAAATAACATCGATGCCTAAGCCCGGCAAAACCACTAAGGCAAGCGAGTACTTTCGCCCTTCTATCTCAAGCTCAAGATTCCCCACTACTTTATCTGTGGAAATATTCCCACTTGCTGCGCTAATACAATAACCCCCACCTTCAACAGTATGCAATTTGTGTGCAAACTCTGATGCAAACTTAGGACTGATAAAGGAATGCGAAGCACCCGAATCAAAAAGTACCACTACAGGATGTTGGTCAACTAGGAACTTACCAGCAGTGACAACCTCACCAGATGGGATTTCCTCAATACTGTTATAATGGGCGTGCCCTTGACGGCCACCTTGGTTGACATTCTTCTTAGGCTAAGGGCAGTTTCTGGACCAATGGCCTGGCTTGTTGCAGTTCCAGCAAGGCATGTTGCTAGGAGGGACACTGGAGCTGCCTTGGCTCGAACTACTTTTTAGCAGAGCCACTGTATATGCCTTGCGAAACCTAGTCTTCACTAGCGCCTTCTTTTGCGGAGGACGGAACTTAGCATTTGTGGCAGGAGGGCGAGGAGGAGCCCTCGGGGCAGCTGGAGCTCGAGACTGTGAAGCACTCGCCTCAATGGCCCTTTTGTGGCTCTTAGAGGCAGAATAAATAGCATTGTTGTTCTCTTGAGTCAGAGCATCACTGATAAATTCATTGAAAGTAGTGCACTTGCTAGTGCCCATAGTCTTCATCAGCTTCGGGCCGAGGCCTCTTTTAAAGCTAGCAATTTTCTTGGAATCGGTATCCACAAACTCGGTGGCATACCTTGTCAGGTTGTTGAAAGATTGTAGATATTCAGTCAAGCTTTTATTTCCCTGCGACAGCCTCATGAATTCTGTGTGTTTGATAGCCATAAGACCTGGAGGAATATAGTTCCCACGGAATGCAGCCTTGAACTGGTCCCAAGCAATCGGGACATTTGCAGGCAGTGTGGAACGATAGTGGCTCCACTAAATACCCGCTGGACCATGCAATTGGTGAGAAGCATATTCAGTCTTTAGCTCATCAGTCAGGCGAAGCAGATGAAACTTTTGCTCAATAGTATTCAACCACTCATCAGCTTGCAGTGGTTCCTCCGCCTCCTTAAAGAGCGGGGGCTTAGTATCAAGAAAGTCCTTGAAATCACTGTATTGATTGGGTTCTGGGCCCTGCGTGGCCAGGACGAGCCTCCCGGTTGGCAAGCTAGCGCATAGCAACAGCCAGCATGCGTTGCCCTTCGACCACGGTCTGCATTAACTCAGCCGGGGTAGGTGGTGGCGGAGGGGGTGGTTGTTCCTCATCCTCATTGCCACGACCCCGACGAAGATTGTATGACATCTGCAAAATGCATAGCCAATGAGCACTGACGATGTGGGAAATTTGTAGATGAATTATTGTAAATATGTCAAACTGACTTCATGAAATAGACTTCTCAAAATACTCTTGGCACAATAATTCATCACAACCGCACAACCCATTCAAGCGGATCAAATGGCGCAATCATGCGATAGAATCCAACAAGATGTACTTTGATAAAGGCTCACACACGAGGAGCACAACAGTTACTGAACCGTTTACGTTAAAATCTACGTGATTTTTGACCTTTTGCCCGGTACTTGGATTCAATTTCAAAGTTTTTAGTTGACTGAGAAAGGCTACTTCAAACTGACCACAAAGAGACTTCTCAACGGTAGAGTTCCATGGTGGATCATGACTAGCTACCTTGATACCAGCGCGTGCCAAGCAGCACAGCCTTATGTCATGCGCCATAGGAGGCCCTTGGTTTCGTCGCGGCACCGAAGGGTACTAATCGTGACACCATTATCGAACGCAACACAATAAGACATCCAATTGCGATCGAAATTAACAGGTTCCAACTAAACATCCAGGAAACATAGGGTTTGACCTTACATCTGAAAAGTCAAGTTATTACAAAGCCTCACTCCAACACAGGGAGGGCACAAAAGACCACCCTAACATCATAGCTACGTGATAACTACTCTAAGCCTCGTCCTCAGAGTCGGTGTCCAGAATCTCCCCGCCGTCCTCATCACTAACAGGCTCTAACTCCTCGTCTTCTTCTTCTTCTGGCGCTTCCTCTGGTGCGGCATCTTGGGGCCCATTGACCTCCACTTCATCATCATCTTCAGCTATGAAGATTCCCGAACCCATGTCCTCATCGACGTTGTTGTTTCGAGGCAGCAGGGGATTAAGCTCGTTGTTCAGGCGGTGCACTTCTTCATGAAGATTGTCATTGTACTCTTCAGCATTCTCCAACTGTTGCTCGAGCTCAAACTGACGAGCGCTCAGAACGTTCTCCTCGTGCCAGGCTTCATCCCTCTAGTTCATGACACGGACCAACATGCGTTGACAGTTGCGGTTTGCTACTGTTAATCTCTGGACTGCAAGGGTTTCCTGGTCACGATCACGAATCACTTGCTCCAGTTGCTAACGCGCTGCATTCCTGGCAGCAGTCACTTCAGCCAACTCTGCCCTCAGCCTTTCCACCTCAGTAGGCTCAGGGCGGGGCTCACGTGGAGCGAGCTGGTGACGCGGTGCCCTGCCCCCAGTGGACTTACGAGCGGTCCTCTTGGTACGTGCCATCTGTAGCAACAAGATAAGATACGACTTAAAGTGAGGATCATTTAGGGGATACGAAATTTAATTTAGTCGGGAGTACTGAAATTTTTAAGGAGGGAGTAAATGATATGTATGATATAATTAACATGATGCATGCACGTTCCGTACGCCCTCTCACCTTAGTAGACTCTTAAAGTTCTAACGCTAGGCGGTGGCATACATACGTTCTCTCATATAAGCGAAACTATCGGTCTACTCGTTACGTTGTTAGTGTACCTGCAGAAAACCTCATTTCAGCCCAACAGTTTCCCAATATATGCACACAAGAAAGCAGTAATTTAAATACTTTCCATATACACATCCCCTGATGTATATACTTCAGTATCAAAGCTACCCGATATAAAGGTTCCCACAATTAAGTGCTTACGTAATTACATGGTTAAAACATGTAAGTATGCAAGTCACCAAAACTACTTTCCCCTAGATCGCCGGTTGAACGATCATGCTCTCACAACTCACACTTACCAGAGCGTCGAGGCAATTGATCCATACATTACCACCCAAGTGGATGGCATCCATACAATATCACGCCGTATGGACGATGAAACAAAAACAAACAAGGCCCCCAAGTTAGTCTTTATAATAAGCCACCTAAGAGTCCTTATTTGGGCTAAGGGATGTGATCACTGGCATACCTAAAAAATAATTTTTAGTGTTTTAACCCTTTTTCATAATCAAATATTTTTGTTTTTAAATACTCGTATGATGTGTTTAATGTTGAATTATGCTCCGGTACCAGCTGTAACAGAACCGACCAAATTATAAGAGCACAAGTACAAACACAAGCACCGAAGCGCTCAAATTTTCGAACTTGAGCCCATATAATCCCGGTAGTCAATCGAAACCACGAAGGATTTCAAACCAACTTGCTTACAACCAGGATCGCATCATTCAACATACAACATCATACGTTACATTTCACAAGTAGTTCTGAAATAAGTTTACACAAACGGAGTCGCAATTATTACAAACCAAGTTTATAAAAGTAGCGGAAGCAACCGCACACCAGTTGTTTAACTACTGCCAGTCTTGATGATCAACAACCCGCAAAAGCATGAGGAAAGTACATAAAAGATGATCACGCCCAAGTGATCTAGTCTTCTTCACCTGCAGGGTGGAGACAAGTTTTGCAGAAGCCTTGATAGAGCATATCATCTGCAACAGGAGGGAATAAACCCTGAGTACTGGAATGTACTCAGCTAGACTTACCCGTCGAAAACCAGAAATAAGATGACACCAAGGATTATGCAAGGCTTACACAAGAGGCTAGCTGACATAACATTTTGCATAAAGGCATAAGTAATTGAAACTCTTATAGCCTGTACTAGCAGTTATTTTTAGCATTTACCTGTCATCTATCTTAGCACCTGTACTAAACATGCACTTGATTATAATCAAATAATTATCATCATTATATCCAGAGCAGGTATGAATTGTGGCAACATTGTATCATTCCCTTAACCACCGGTTCATTTAATGAGATCTACGTTGCCGCTGCTCAAGTCAAGTGCTCACTAACCGAGAGCGACGGCGATTCGAATCGAATTCCTATCCAGCTGGAGGGGTATTTCTAACACTCACCGAGTCATGCCTGGCGAGGGCTGCTCAGGTCATCTTTTGTACAGTTCAGGAATCACGGGCCCGAATAATGTCGCGTCCCCAAGGGCGACACTCTGCCAGGTGATAGGGACTCTAACCCCCCCTTGGTCTCACGCCAATGTCCCCAAGCACATCCTTTCTCTCCTCCAAGATGCAACCTACCATTCGATTCCCGGCCTGAACCATACTACTCGACTTCGCGGTCAGAACGACTTATCCGGCCAACTAAGTGTTAGACTGTGTTCAACATGACTCAAGGACGTACAGCGAATCGGTCCTTAAACGACTCAGACGGGCATAGCTCCACACCCAAGACGTGAAGTGTCTTGCGGCTGTACTATCGAACTCCCGCCCGGTCTTAATTTCATTTTTAAGCATGGTTCCATCCACGATAGCCATAAAGCCACTCGTGACTCCTTCCTACATCTCGCGGATGACCAAAAATCACCCGACTTCTACCGTACTAAGCAGGGCTAAGCATTGACACGTGCCTAAACCTAATATAGGATTAAGTACGATATCTGGACAAGGACAGGTATAATGCAACAAGTGTTTTCATATAACTCCTACAACTTAATGCAGTAAACAATTAAAAGTACTCAAGATTAGTTTATAAAACAGTAGGTTCAACATGCACCGGGGCTTGCCTTTCAGAAAGGTCGAGGGCCGGTGGTCAGGGCACTCGGGCAAGTCTTCAGCGGCGTCTCCTTCGCCGACTGGTTCCGCTGGCTCCTCTGGCTGGTCCTGGACTTCCTCCAGAATCACAGGCTCGAATTCGAGAAGAGTTACCCCCTCCGGTACACCTATTGCATGAATGCACAATAAATATCATGGATGCATAAATGAGTGCAACATGCTCAGAATGAAATGCATTTCAGAAATAAAATACTCTATTCAAGTTACTTTATTAGTACGTGCAAATCTCTTCTCCGGTGGAGAAGTACTTACCTAATCTACCCAACCTAAGATATAGTTGTTCCTCTTCGGTTAAGGCCCTAGCACCTAACAATACAAGAGTAATATTACTTAGGTTATCACAGTAAGACCTTCTGGACAGCAGCTACTTGTTTCTAACATAACTGGAGATTCCCAAATCCAAAAGATACGATCTAAGACAATATGGAAAGCTTAAGAAATGTAACACAAAATGTTTTCAGACTACAACACTAAATTCCAAAGTTTACCTAGTCGAAATTCCAATGTTCCAGAATCTGTCCTCCCTAAACAGAGAGCAGTCAATCCTGGACTGTCACTTTAAACAGCAATAACTCCCAAACTACTAAGCCAAATGCTCCCAAATTTTGACACAAGCTCATTTACAAATTTTACTACAACTTTGGTATTTACAAGTTTTCCAGCAACCACCTTTATCCAAGGTCAAACCTAGAAATACTATCAGCTGTCCAGAAAACCTAAAATTGCAAAGATTAAATATTTATTGATGTGGCAAACATTCCCTAAGACCAAACTAATACTACTAAAAGTTCACACAGGTCACAAAAACACCAGAAAGTAAGGTGTGCCCACCTAGAATATTTATTTAAACTCATTTCTTAATTTACTTAAGTAATTAAGTGGAATTTTAAACATATATGTAAACTGCTCCTAAAATTCTACAAAAATTACAGGAGACTCTCTGACCCAAGAAGTGGCTACTGTAAAAATTTGAACTAAATTTATTCACAGGAGCTTCCTACACAAAATTCTCAAGCCAAAAAGGCTGATTTTTGTATAAATAACAAAGCACAGTAAAAAGTGTCAAACAACAGATTTCTTAATTTTCTTAGACACTCTAGGGTACCAAAACATTCTCCAAAAATTTATATGAACATTGCACATGTAGAAAAATTACTAAAATTCATTTAAGTATTTCCTAGATTAACAAGATAGCATAATAACTTGAAAAGTACTTAAGCACTACTACCCAAATTTTTACCAAATCTAGAGCAAGTATAAATTAGCCTACTCACCAAATTTCATAATTTTTGAAACACAGAAACTCAAGATATAATTTAAACAAGTTTGCATGTGATTTAAAACACATTTCAAAGACCTATTTAATTGTCCCGAAAGCTAAACATCACATAGCAAACTCATATTTTTCTAAAATACTACACATCCTGTAGATCCTAACAAAATTTATCTCATGATTTTTGAGCAAGTAAAACCCTAGATCTACATTTTCTAAACATTATCTAAAACTGTGACAGAATAAAAGAAATGAAATAAATCAGATTTGTTACTGGGCCGGCCCGGAAAACCAACGTGGCCCGCTTCGCGTGGCGCGGCCCACTTCGCGCGCGTGGCCTGCTCGGGCTCCTGCCCGCGCGCGTATGACTGACCAGGTGGCCCCACTTGTCAGCGAGAGAGAGACGGAGGGGAGGAGCTGCGATCGCCGGAGTTCGCCGTCGGTGAGCCGGCCGACGAAATTGGACGGACTAGCATAACCACGTCATTGAACTACAACGATTGGTGGCAAGAACGGGGCGGCGGAGCAATAGAAAGGTGCTCGCCGTCGGGCATGGCGACACGGTGGAGGTGCGCGGCGGTACACCGGCGACGGTGAGGCCGCACGTTCACAACTAAACTCAGTACGAGCTTTACGGCAGCTAGGCGGAGCGATTGAGGTAGGACGGGAAGACGGAGAGAGGCCCGAACTACCCCGGCCATGGTGAATCGGCATGGAGGAGCTCCGGTGACCTCTCGGGAAAGGGCGGAGACGGCAATGTGGCTCACCTCGGGCTCAATCAAAGCCACCGGTTGGTCGTAGAGGTGTAGGGCTGTAAGGCAGAGGGACGAGCGTGATCTGGTGAGCGGCGGTGCGGTGGGGAGTGCGCGCGAGCTCGCCGGAGTGGGGGCGACAATGGCGGCTCGGTGTCTCCGCTTTGAAGCCGAACGAGGGAGGGAGAGGGAATGGAGGCAGCCTCGACGCGTCGTGGCGGTCTTGAAGGTGCCGTGGGCTGACCGGTGGGGCTAGGACCGGCGTACGGTCGCCACCGCATGCCCACGCGTCGGCGAGGCCCTGTGGCCGGTCGGCCACTCCCCCTCCTCTGACGAACTGAAACAGGTCGAGCAGTGCCGTTGGTGATCGACTGACAGAGCAATTTTGAGTTCATTTTACTCCTAATCCAGCGAGAACCAGGTATGGGTGCTATTGGCAATGTTGTAGAGCTACATGAGGACTACAACTTTGTCAATTGGAGTTTGGGCTGGTTCGGCCTAGATTTGAAACTACAGAGCTCCAAAGTGGTGCCCTTGAAACTGAAATGCAGTTTCAGAGATAACGTCGACTGAAACCCTATTTTCAAGACACCACATCTCCTAAACCATTTAGAACTAGGTGCTGGTGATATTGACAATGTTGTAGAGCTATGTGTGGACAACAACTTTGTCAATTGGCTCAAAGACTGGTTCGGCCTGGTTTGTGAGTTACAAGTTTCCAAAGTGAGGTACAGTGAAACGGTTTTCAGCTTCACACTTAGCCAATAATTTGCTAAGTCCCAAAACAACCCCTAATACTGACTTGTGGGCCATTTTTGAGCATGTTCTG